>JANHGB010012050.1:44055-54299 GCA_026283785.1 Coracopsis vasa | reverse complement strand
TCACTCTGGCACGACACTGACTTTAAGGTGTATTTGTGCTTGTTCTGTATTGCTTTGAGTGTGCACAGACAGCAGCTGAAGGGAAGTGTGTGGCGCTCAGGGATAGTCAAGGGCTCATCTGCCTTGTGTGGGTACCTGCTGTGCCACAGTGAGGGCTTACAGGTTGTTTTAGGACTGCAACAGGGAGTGATATTCTCTCAATGCTGCTATGCCTGGCTTTAATGATAGTTGTGACAAGGGTGATTTCTGTGAATGTGAAACCAAAAAGTGCTTAGCCCCGGCAGCCAAGGGTGTAAGGACCTGCACAAAGCACATGTGCCAGCCCACTCTTCCTCTTGCCTGCACTGGGAATGGCTGACAGGGCTTGCAGCCTTCCCAGCTCTGGGGTCCACAGTGTTATTTATTGTGCCCCCAAGAGCTGTGAGTGGTGGCCGGCATCCTCTGTTTCAATCTCCTGTGCCCTTGTGCCACACGCAGCTCCTCTGCTGCAAGGGGACATTTTCAGACACTGCAGTGACACAAGTCCACTTACTGTTTTAATTCTCACCATGTAGAGGAGCCATTTCCCCCCCACTACCTCCAGATAGCAGGGTGGATGCAAGTGGTCTGTCCAGAGCAGCACTTCCTGGTCCGCGAGGCGGAAGGATGCTTTGGAGCTTGGAGCTGTGCCCTGGGTTTGGGAGGAGGTGAAGGACGGTGTCATACTGGGGATGTGAAACCTGTTAATGTTTTATTCTGCAAGGCCAACGCACGTGGGAATGGCAACCCCTAAACAGCGAGTTAAGTGGGTAGATGTGGTGAGACATGCTTGTTCATCAAAATACTAATTGACGCAGGGGCATGGGATGTGCTTTGAGGAGCAGGTGAGGCAGTGTGGTGTGGTGTGGGTGACTGCGAGCGATGGGGGCTGCAAACACAGCTGTGTGTGCCTGCGTGCCCTCATAACTTGAACTCATTGCTGCTGGGAGTCCCTGCCTCAGACTGCTGCCAGAGATGTGGTACCCTTTATGAATCGGCAGAGATAATTGTAGTTTTCATGTTAACAGTGGGGGAGTTCACAAAAAGCGGAGGTGTTCCTAGAAGACCTCCACAGGTATTCTCCCAGAGGCATCCAACAATGTGACTCACTGTCTTCACTAGTGTTCTTTTAAGTAGTTCTCAAATTGACACCAATTTTAAAAGGTAGGAGATGATCTGAAGATGGGGATGCTGAGAAGTGATCCCAGGAGGTGATTTGGAGCTGTGAAAAGTGGTTTGAGCCATGATCAGCTGCACCCACTCCTGCAAAAGGCAGTTTGCTGCTGAGCCTGCGGTGGAAGGGCAGCGCCTGCCCCTGCCCTCAGTGTTGAAAGGGCTGGTTGGACTGATGAGGGTGTGAGGAAGTGCCACATGTGCATAAAAGCTGGGGAAATGCTTTGTGCTGGGGAGTGCGGGTGCTTCTCTCACATTTTTGTGGAGAAACTACAAAATGCAAGAGTATATTGCTTTGTCAGGGGGGCGGTGGTGGGCATCCAGCAGTTCTTCAGTCCAGGAAGCAGTTCGTGTCTGGAAGCCAGCGCCAGATGTGTGCTGTGCAGAATAAGGCACAGGTACATCTGGATATTTCTGAGCTGCATTTAACCACTGGAACAAGCACTTGCAGAAAACAGCCTTAGCCTTGCCTCAGGGTGCTAGGTCCCAGGGTGGCCCTGGGAGGGAGTTTGAGCTTGATAAAAGCATGTTAAGCTATCAGTATCAAAAGAAGTGGGTAAGATTAATGAGCTGCAATGCTTGGGAGTCTCATATTCCAGGAGAAATCACTCTTTCGGAACAGACACTTCTAATGTGGCTTCACAGGGATGGGGGAGGATGATGCAGAAGCGCATGGATCTGTGCCATGTCTCACCAGGCAGGCAGCCTCACCTCCCTGCCCCATAGCAAGCAGACCCTGGTAGAGTGGCCGAGGCAGCGCACAGCATGCTGTCGGTGGCAGCAGCCTCCATGTGCCACCCTGCCTGACAGCTGCAGACTGGCACAAGCCAACAAAGAGGTGTGGACAGAGCTGCTGTGGATGCGAAGCTGATGCCAAGCAGCATTTTTTTACATGCTTGCTTGTGCCTATGTATTATCCTTCACCATCCCCGCAAAGCCTGGTTAGAAGCGTCTGCTCTGAAAGAGAGATTTCTTCTGGAGTATGGGACTGAAATGATAGCGCTGCAACCTCTCACTGCCAAAGATAGTCCTCATTTTGTCTTGTCCTGTTGATCTGAATGAAGTAATTTATAAGGACATTTTCCATGAATCAGTAAATCCATGCTTGCTGCTGTGCCTGGGAGGTTTAATTTGCTCTAGATACTGCACTGAGTAACTCTGTCCTGAATTGCACTGCAAAGACCTGCACTTTGGGTGAGGATGGGGATATGGCTGATCCTCTGGGAACATACTGCAGGTGTTTGATAGTAGCTGGTCCCTCTTAACTGTGGGCTTCCACCTTCCAAAGTGGACTAAAGAGATCAGGGAGGGTGTAAGTGCAATAGTTTTTCTAGCTATGTGTGCAGACCTTGAGGACTTTGTCCATTGTACCAGACAAATCCTGATGTTGCAGGTCTTGGGGAAACTGAAGCCAAAAATAAAGGAAGGGAAGGAATGTTGGCCTTTGGATAGAGACCATAGTGTGGAAATTTCAGTTACAGGTAGGTATCCCTTTCAGATCTCCAAGTGAGGTTTCCTGCTGAGAGGAATTGAAAAATTCCTGTTGCACTGCGCCACCTCCCTTTCCAAAACCTGCTTTTAAGAGCCTTTTGAAAGCGATGCACGTGTATTTACAAAGCCGGAAAAAGAGGCTTCAGAAATACAGCTCTGATACGCACAGAGAAGTCGGAGATGGTCCAAAGACCTCCAGTCCTGAGCTTGTTTCCCTTTCTTTGCCCAAGCACCGTGATCTGGTGAGGCTGGAGCCGTGGTTGTGGATGCGTTCATTCTATTGCCTAGATGCAGGAGGGAATCTTGCTTTCTGCATTGCACCGTGGGCTTGGGGTAGTTGCTGACTTGTTCCTGTTGCACAGCAGATGTTTTGGGGACCTCTGAGCTGGTGGGGCATGGACAGAGGTCAGCTGTATCTGTGAGCACCCAGAGCCTGGCTCTCCATCCCACTCTACCTGCCTGCCTGAGCCCCTGGGGACCCCTCCACTTCTCTTTCAGATTGGCTTTGAGACTATTTTGCATCTCTTGGAGGTCAGAGCTCGTTCTGGAGAATCCAGAAATGTTCCCAGAGCCAAACCATGCCACGGTGAGGGGGTGTGTGCCTCATCTCTGTTTCTCATTTCCTTTGTCGCTGCAGAGAGCAGTTGAGCTGCACATGGGGTTTCAGCAGGGTGTCCCTTCTTTTGTTCTGTGTATTAGAAAAGTCTGTGCATGTGTTTATATTTAAAAAAAAATATGTATATATTTTGACATAGCTGATGGTGAGTTATGCTGCTGAGGACTGGTCTGGTTGGGGGAAGGAAGGATGCTGCTCACAGCTGCCTACCTGTTGCATTAACAGCTGTATGGTGGTCCTGCTGGTCCAGCGATGCTTGCACTTGGAAATAATAGGTGTTGGCAGGGAGCAATCGCAAACCTACTTAAACCCAACTTGAAAGGCTCCTTCTGATGTGAAGAGGCTTTGCAGTAAGTCTTGCAGTACCAGCGGAGAGGCTTCATTGCTGTTATTTGTATCTCAGCCTGGCCCAAGCCTTTCTACATGTGCCTGTCTTGCATTTTCTGTCCTATTTTTCCTGCATGTTTGCTGCCATGCTGGGATAAAACTGGTGCAGCTTCCGGCTGCAGGTCTAGATGTGGGCTAGCCACTTGCCATGCTGCTGCCCATCCTTTGGGACGAGAATGCAAGGTCAAAGCATTGTTGTGCCAATGGCAAACTGGAGCAGCTGTATAAAATCGTCATTTTAAATAGTTGCCAGAATAGTCCTCCTTCCTTTCCTACTCGCTGTCCCCATGTTCTTTGCTGGCACTGTGTCCTCCCCCATCCACAAGCTGGGGGCTGCCTGGATCTGTTCAGGGTTTATGTTAGAAGGGAAATGTTGTGTACATAATTAAAACGTTTTATTGCGGGGTAGAAATGGGATTTGATGCTTACTGCTGTGACTCTTTCTCATGCATGAGGGTGAACTGATTGATTACTGAGGTTTGAGATTAAATATTCCCTTGAGCTCTGCTGGCATTTAATGTGGTGTGGGGGAGGAGGAAGAACATCGTTTTCCTCTGAGGCAAGGAGAGTAAGGGAATGTCTACTGAGCACATCCCTTTGTCTTTCTCTGTGCGCTGTCTGCTGTAACAGGCACCCAGCGCTGGTGTCACGGAGCACAATAAAGCGGGTGCCTTAGTCTGCATCTATGATGATGGCTGAGCTGCTGGTGGGCTTTGCCAGCTCCTCTCACTGCTAGGTTGAACATTCCATTGCATCCCATCCCATTCCCATGGCTCAGTGGCATCCTTATGTCCCTGCACCCCAGTCCTGGATCAGATCCGAGCCCAGCAGCAGGGTAGACCTGCTGTCCTGTCCTTTCTCTCTAGAAGCAAAACTTACTGCCCTTATTTTCTTTTAATTAAAAAAAAATCCTCTCTTTTTAATTTCAGTGGGAGGGGAGGAAAAGCCCTGACGCGTGCAGTGGGAGCCTTGCTGTGCAGGCACAGGTTGGAGACACCCGCCTTCACCTGCTTTCCTTGAAGTCTAATTTTAGCTGAAGGCGACGGGATCCCTCCAGGCTATGGCAGAGGTTTCCTATCAGCCTAGAAACATGCATGCAAACAAACACAACACTGAAGCACTTGGGTTTATTCGGGTGAATTCTTTTTAAAAAGGGTGTGACTTATTTCTGTAAGCAGCCCAGCACACACTGTCTTTTTTCTGCAGCAGTTGGGTATTTCAGGTCTTCCAAGATTTAATCAGAATAATTAGTTACTGTCTGTTTGTACCTTCTGTTTTTGTTGCAGGGTTTCCAAAGGGCGTATTTATCTTCCAGAGTGCTGCTGCCTAAGTGTCACTTAATCATTAAGCATCTGATTTCCTCAAGTTATCTGTCATGCTGCTTATGTAAGTAAATAAAATTAAAAAAAAAAAAGGAAAAACGAGGGTGGGGATGGTGTTGGTGGAATCTGCTTCAGGGGGTTTGTAAGGATTTTTCCTGATTGTCACGGGTTTGATTGCGAGTTCCCTTTGGTTCCCAGCCCATCATGTGGTGATCAGAGGACTGCATGTTTGGATTGGCGCTGAAAGACCCAGCCAGTTTAGAGGTTACGTACAGCCAAGCCTTCATGTATACCCTGCTAAACTGGCAAGAGTTGTGCTACTCTGTCATTTCAGGAGGGGGGAAAAAAGAAAGCTTTGCAGAAATAAAGGGCTTTTGCTTTCACTTGTACAGTTGAGCCTCTGACTCCTTAACCCGGTGATGTCCCTCATAAAAGTCTCGCTTATAAAGTCTCAGCTCTGCCTGAAAATAGGTTACCACTCTTAAGTTTGCCAGGATTGGAGATCGGGTGTTTTTCAGCCTGCATTTGTATATGTAGTTGGAAGGGGGAGGGACAGGAGTGGGGACACATGGGATGGGACCAGTGATGCAGACATGTCCCATCTCTCTAACATGGAAGATGAGAAAGAGACAGAAAAACACTGCAGAAGAGGATGGGATGGCTGGAAAGCCTTGGAATGAGACACATGTGGTGCTGAACCCACCCCCAATTCATGTTCGGCACCTAAATGAATCGTGTGATGTTTTTCCGTCAATATTTATCACCAAGAGCAGCTGAGAGTGGCCACTGCTGATGACAGTGTAGAGCTGGAAGGTTTGCTTCTTTTCCCTTGGTTTCCCATTCTTCCCAAGCTGGGGTGGTAGGGATTGGGTGCCAGGGTGCTGGCTTGTCATCTGCCCTTGCTGCCTCATGTATCGTGTCTAGCATGCAAACTCTGTGGACAAGGGCTTGTGGTGCATGCTGCTTCTGTCTTTGGTTTAGATCCTTTTAAATTAGAAGCAGCCAGTGCCATCAGCTTCTCTGCTCTCCTGTGTGGTGGGAACCATAAATTCTTGAGGTCAGTAACTTTGTCTTGGCCTCTTTCAGAAATTATAGGACGCACAGCAGTGCTCTGATCTCTTTTCCCAGGAGAAGCTCATTAGAAGTATGGGGCCAAGGTGAGGGCATCAGAATCTGCAGCGCTTTAGTGGGTTCAGTAGACCCAGTGAAATGTGCTTGCATAGAGACTAAGGTTGAAGTCCATCTCCTCTCTGTGTTTGTTGGGGAGAGTAAAGACAAACCACTGTGATGGGGTATGTGTTGAACTCTGTGCCACAGCAGAGCTGAAGCTGGGCAGGTTTCCCACATCTTGTTCCTCTCAGCCAGCTTCCAAGCAACAGTTTAGGAAGATGCTGGCAAATCCTCTGTCCCCTCTGGAACCAACATCAAGGCTGTCACAGGTGGCACCAGGTTGCTGATGGCCCTCACTCTTTCTAGTGTGTGTGGGAAAAGTCTGACTTGATGCAAATACTCTTAAAGAAGGCTGTTGACCTGATTTGTTCCATGATGTTTACCCAGCTGGAAAGCTGGTGGAGGTTCAGATGACATCTCCTGAAGCACTGGGAATGTGTGATGTGTAGCACAGCTAATGCTCCTGCCCAGCATGGCCCCTCCAACCTCCAGCAAGCAATGCCGGAGGGGGTGGTGGATTACTAATCCCCATGCTACTGGTGTCTGTTTGCCTACTTCACTCAGTCTTTTGCAGATCTGCTTGGTTTTGGCTGAGGGGAGAGGTGTGGAGGAGTAATAGAGCTGCTCAGAGTTGAGGAGGGTGAAAGCATTTAGGAGAAATGAGATAGGCAGCATCATGGAGGCAGATGGTCAAAGGAAAAGGAGATGATTTGGCCTATTTGCCTGGTGCATTATAAGCTGCTCAGTTAAATAAAGCATTCACTAGGGAGCTACATTTGGCTTTTAAATATGACTTTGGAGCATGGTAATGCTCAGTGTTGCACTCTGCTTTCTTTGGTGAGCATCACCTCCTGTCCCCACCTCCCTTTGAAGAACCTTTCCCGATTAGAAGTCCACCTTGGGGCACAGGAGGTGCAGCTTGGTGGCCATGTGCTTTCATAAAGCCCTTCCAGTTCTCCCCAAGCTCCTTGTCACTCCAAACTGCCAGTCCCTTAGCTTCTTCCAGTCTGGCCGCTGTGAGCCTCAGCGATCAAGTCTGACCACAGGTGCCCTCTCCTGTGGAGGCCACTGCGTGCCAGGAGGTTTGGCACTTGCTGGCTCACCTGGGGTGTGCTGGCTGGTCTTCCATCACCTCTCTTTGAGCGTCTCACTTAAGGCAGAGCTGATGCTCCTGTGGCTTTCCTATGCTTTTGCAGCATTGCGTGTTCTTTCAGCCCCCTGAAACACTCCTCCAAGAGACTGGAAAATGATTTTTTTTGTTTTTCCCTGGAATACCTTATTTCTCCAGTTGTCCCTTGGAGCAGAACTAAAAGTTCTTTGGGTACCTGGGCGTCCAGCTATCTGGTAAAGGAAATTTGCAGCACTTAATTCCATTTTCTACAGGATTTACATAAAACTATTTTGAGCTGTTTTCTCTCCTTGGGCCTCAGAATTACACACCCTTGTGATGGAGGATGACACAGACACAAATCCTAAGGATGGGGGTTGCAAATGATGCTTGCTGTCTGAATAATTCATCTCAGTCCAGGATGGTGAATATTCCCTCACAGCATAGCCACCCTGTGGGAACAGACTGTGTCCCCCCCTGCAAGCAGACTGTGGCCACCCGGTGCCACTGGGGTGCCTCCAGGCATGGAGCTGACTCCCTGCTCTCGCCCTCCACCATGTGCCCACCAGCCACCTTCAGACATGGCGGGGGAAGGTTTGAGGGGAGCACACCCCCTTTTCCTCATGAAACTCCAAACAAGAGGCTTGGCCTGGTTTAGATTTAGATAGAAGCTAAAGTTTCAGAAGGGCTCTGAATGGGATAATGGCTTTGATTATGGCAGTCTGAGATCAAGGGAGGGCTTTTAGGTTTGCTGGATCAGCTGGAAAATATATTGTAGTGTCTAGACTTTATCATCCTCAAGCAAGGCTTTTTTTTCTACTCTACAAAAGGTCTAATCAAAAGCCCACATAGAGTTGATAGGAGGGCTCCTTGGAAAGGAGCCTGCTCTGTGTTTTCTTTGTGTCCAGAAGCAAGTTGAAGGAGGCAAATATCAGCTTGGACTTTGAAGGACTTCTGAGACCCTGCCTTACAGGCGCTGCCACTTCTGATGGGTCCTTTGGTGTGGGTGGGAGCTGTTGGGTCAGCAGTGGGGTTAGGAGGCTTGGGAATAGGGACTTGCTGTGTGACAGTTCCCAGAGCGGTTGGTTCTTCCAGCTGAGCACTGTGGAGACCTTTGGCTGCTGTGGTTTGGATCAGCTGCTCAGATGAGCATCTCTCCACAACCATCTCAGTTTTGGCTGTGTAATAACAACAAGCGTTCATGTTTGTTGGTGTTTAAACAGAACTTAAGCATTTCTTGCTTCAGTGCAGAAAATGTATGTTTTTCTCTCTTTCCATAAGTGTCTTTTAAATATTTCCTTTCATTTTATTTTCTATTATTTTCCCTAATTCCAAAGGATTAGAGGCAAAGGAATGATTTCATAAAGTGCTTAAAATAAACTCGAAAGCTTGCCATGAAGGTGAGGACATCTGGCCATGTGCATTGACTGACTCTCTTCTTGAAAGCCCAGGTAGCAATTGAGTCCCATCACATTTGAAGATGCCCCATTGAGAAAGCAGAGGCACTTTTTTTGCTTTGAAATGCTGTTTTCTGCACAAGGGTCCTGGGTGTGTTTTGGTGTGTGTTGCAAAAGTCATCACCAGCCATCTCCTCAGTGCATGCTGCAGGGCTCTGTGATGCTGCCACTCAATGCCTAAGGCTTTGGTGGTGGTGCAGCCTAGCTGTGAAAACTTCAGCTAGAAGCTTTGGAAAACATTTGGAAATGTTTTGGAAAACATTTGGATTGAGGATGTCATAGTTCTGCGTCTGGTTGTTTTCCTTTGTTTTCTCCTTGAGCGAAGGAACTGCTGTTGGGTTTCTGGTTTTTCTTTCCATCAGTTACTCTTTTAGATATACTTATTTCCAGGGATGAATCAGAGCAAATGCCAGCATGTAAACCATTTCGTTTGAGAGGAGCATTGTAAAATAGTATGAAAATTGGGCTGGAAAAGATTTTGAGAGGTTACCTTGTCCCCAAGGCAGGGTCGGTTGAATCCATGCATCAGACTGGAAGGCGATCGTGTTTGCTGGAAGTTGTTTTCTCGTAAATTATCCAAGGAGCAGAGGCAAAAATCTACCAAATAATGCTGTCAGTAAGTGTGTGCGAGCCTCCCTCAATTCATTCAAATAGTTTGTTGAATAAGTGTTGAAAATTAATGCTGGGTTTGTTCCCAGAGCTATTCAAAGTGATATTCCAGAGTAACCTTTTCCGCTCTGGCATTTGCCAAAGTACTGCAACTTTCATGGATGAGATGCATTTACCCATAGTCTGTATTTGATGTTGAGCCGTCGCTGTTTTGCCCCATTTTGGAGACAAGACCCAAGAAGCCCCACTGGGACAAAGAGCAGTTTGTTGCTTGTGAATTAGACAAGAATTTTCAGTTCTCCAGGTGGTCGCTGACTGAGTTGGGGGGGTAGCAACAGAAAGCCCACTCCGACAGCATGGGGTAGTTTGGGATGCTGCAAAGCCAGCCCTGTGGAAATCAGCAGGAACCTCTCCCCTTGACATCTGCAGGTTTAGATAAAGCTGTGAGATCCTGGGCAATGGTGGGAGAGGACAAGTCTCACTGGAAATCCTTTTCCACTCTGAGATTGAGAGCGATGACTTCTAGTTGATTTCTCCTTCATTTTCCTCTGTTCCAGCTTTGTGTCTTGAGCAATACATGATAAAAAGCTATACGCAAGAGCCCTAGGTTAATCCCCTCACCTTTTAAAGGCACTGCAGAGCTCCACTGGGTCTTTATCCTTTGCTTTATAGCTCCTGATTTCAATGATGAATGGTTTCGAAAGGGGTCCACCTGTAGCCAGCTGGATACTGGCTTGCTCTCCAGTCAGCATTGTGTTGGTGTTAGCATCCACACAGCCCAGACGGTAACTGGTTTTCCTTCATCTGGTCCTTTCCATTCCACACATCAGAACAATACACTGAGTTTACAGTTACTTTGCAGGGAGTTTTGCCACTGGAGATTCACACAGTTT
>JANHGB010012050.1:12422-38100 GCA_026283785.1 Coracopsis vasa | reverse complement strand
CAGCCTCCACCCAGTTTCCATTTTGAAAGAGAAAAAACCCAGCTTGCAACAGACCACAAGCTGCATGAACATCAGTGGTTCCAGTAGCCTCACCTTAAGCATGGATAATCCTAAAAATCTCCAAGCACAACCCAAAACTAGCCCATTGGGACTCAGCCGGTAGCTTCTCATTGCCTTTCTGTGATGGTGGCTCCACAGCAGACATGACTGTGCTGATGGACTGGAAGCGTTTGCTGCTGAGCAACTTGGAAACTCCAGTTTGTGAAGCCAAATTAAGAGGTTTTACAAGAGGAAAAACCTGCCTGCCTTCCCCCTTGGTTTTACACTCGAAGAGCCTGTCTCACCCTGGGGATTACTGCTGAAATAGGGAGCAGTGAAATGGAAAGCTCAGCAGTGAGGCTTTGCATATGATAAATCAAAGTCACAGCCCAAATATTCATTGGAGGAGCAGGGCTTGAGGCTGGGGGGAGGGAGTGGGAGGAAAAATGGGGGAATTAAAATAAAAGAAGGTTTTTATTGAGCTATTGTTCTCCAGGAAAAGGCTAATTGGCAAACAAATATCCTCTTCCAGTGGGGAATACCGATCCTCTCTCCCTGCTTGCCAGGTTGTTGAGCTTTTATTGACAAAATTTGCATTGTCAAAGGGGGTAGTCAGAGCTGGGAGTGATCTCTGGAGCTGGGAGTGATCTTGGAAATGCAGCGGCTTAAATCCACATTGTTTCAGAGGGAAATACTGAGAGGGGAGATCTCCTTCCAGCAGACAGGCTGGGAGGTGGTCCCAGTGCCTGACATCTTGGGAGGTTTCTGATCACTGAAGCTGCTTTTGCTGGCTAATTATATGTAAGATGTGGTGGGGTGGGCTTCACAGCTCAGTATTATCAGCCTCCTGGAGGTATTTCGTGCCTTGTGTGAGCATTTTCCTCCTGCTGGGGCCAAAACAAGCAATGGAAATGGAGTGGGGCTGAATGTTGTCCTGTGCTAGGCGATGCGAATGGAGCTGGGATAGAGGAGAATGCTTGCCTTGCGATGCTCAGTGAGGCTGTAGGAGCCCCCTGAGCTGCCCAGGGCGTCTTGCATCTCTCTCTTGACTTTTTTCAGCCTTGAGGACTGCCTGGCCAAGGCTTGGCATCACCCAGCCCGGGCACCCACAAAGGACCCCTGAGAGACCAGCTTCAAACAGCAAAGGACAGCTTTTGTGAGGGTCTTCTCTGCAAGGCTGCAGGTTTTCAAGAGAGCCCCGTGTTGATGCTCATCTCTCCCTATGCTTGACCTCAGCTCTGAAAGGGCCATCTCTGCCTCTTTGAACCCCACCACAATGCAGCACTAGCAGCTGCCTCCCCAAAACAAGAGCGGGGTGATGGGAGCACCAGGAGGGATGCTCCCCTGCACCGCCTCTCCCTTCTGCTGGGTTTTTCTGGGCTGACTTCTGAAGCCTGTCTAGGCCAGGGGGATGCTCCAGCATCCTTCCTGGACAGCCTTCAGCCACCTCCGTCTCCCTCTGCCTTCCTGGGATGTCTCTTTGGCTTAACACATCTCTGACAAGTGTTGTGCCTGGGTTTCAGGGTATGAATTATTTGGGGCATTTAAAGGAGCAATATGTGACTTGAAAACTCTTTCTTCCTCCCACTGCCAAACCACCCCACTTTTTGGTTTGCTTCTGCAAAAGAATCAAATCCACAAATCCACCCGGCTGCTGGAAAAAGGCACATGTGCATTTGTAGAATTGGGTCGTTTAGCACCCTAGTGAGTATTAAGAAATATATATATATTTATATAGGTTCTCAAACTGGGTCTTTTCTGTGGTTCCACACTTGTCCTTGTTCCCGAAATAAATGTCATTTGCCTGAGCTGATCTGCTGGAGCTCCTGTAAGAAGCTGTCTGTAGTCATTTAGAAGATCTGGTGCCTGCACTCAGCTCATCACTGATTAAGTTTACCCTTTTAGTGGAGAACTTGTGACCTTCTTCGGTGTTACTGTCTAGCTAACTGGGAGGCTTCCAGCAAGGTTTGCTTTTTAATCCCCCAGCAGCATCTTCTGTGATTGTATTCATCTGTGCACTGAGCTATGCTGGTCTGTGCAACCACATGGGGGTAAAGGGCTGTGTGGGAATCCCCAGAGCAGCTCCCAGTGGGGAGGATGGATGCTGCAAGCCCTCAGCATCTTCTCCTTGTACCTGGGCTTGTCTCCGTGCCCTGGGGCAGATGTGGTCCCGCAACACACCAGCAGCCCTCCCCTGCTGGAGTTTTTGCTGGCTTGCCAAACTAAGCAGCGCTGCTCCGAGGATCGATTTCAGCTGGAAAGAGTTAAGACAGATCCCATCTCGTCCTGCTGTGCACCACGCTCTTCCCCTCGAAAACTGGATTGCAGAGTCAACAGTGCATGTGCTTCCCTTGTTGGGGAGCTCACTTGTGCCCTGGAGAAACTACTTGCAAGCTGGGCTATTGATATTCTTGCATCAACCTTCACCACACTGCTCTCTTCCCTCAGCAGCATCATCAACACCTCCGGATGGGAACCCAATGCAGACATGCACAAAAATGTGTCTTCTGGCACTTCAGCTGATTGTAGTAGATGTATGCAAAAAGGAGGGCTTTTCTCGGTGTGTTACAAATTCATGCAACTACTTTTTTGTTTTCCTCACTGGTGAACGTACAAGTGTTTACTGGCTCTAAGAATAAACTGGTTGGATTTTTCTGTATGAATTTCACCATCAAGCCCCTGAAGCTTATCTGCCCTTGAGCAGAGCAAAATGTTTTCTTGTGAGACAGCAGGCCCAGATGTATGCTTGAGGTTGTGATAAGTGCCACAATGAAAGGGAAGAATACAAAGAGGAGGCGACGCATTTTAGGTGAGTGTTGAGTTTTTTACAGCAGTGGCAGATGGGGTTTTCAGGGAGCAAACTGTGAGCCTGTGACTGCAGCCAGCTCCTGCCGGCATCAGGGGTGATATGCTGGTGGCCTTCAGGTGCCAGGCAGCCCAGGCAAGGTTTGCAGGTGCAAAATGATCTATGTTGGGTTCAAGGAGTATAACAGGACTTCTGGGAAGTGGAAGGAGGATTGGGCGTAACTCAGGATTTGGCAGGGGTATTTATAAATGCGTGAAACCCAAGTCTCTGAGATTTGCTTATGCTGAGAATCACGGCTTTTGTGATTTTGTGGTGAGTCAGGCTCCTCCTGGCAGCTGTCTTTCCTGCACCAACCCCTTTCCTGGCTGCTTGTCACAGGTGGATGGAGGGGGAAAAAGCAATTGTCACATGCCTTTTAGGAAAATGTTTTGGGCTTTTTCCCCCTCCTGCCAATATGCACGGATATCCACTAAACACAAACGTTCCCCTCCTGTGCAGCCTGTGCCTGCAAACAGCTTTATGCTGGAGAAGGGGCTTTTGGAAATTGGCATGGAAGCCAAAAAATCATCCCGGTTGCTTTAAACAGGGACACCTGTACTGGAGATGCTGGCACCGTGCTCAGTGTGGGAGCCATGCTGGAGGTGCTGGTGATGGGCTCAGGTCCTCCACACTTCTTTGTTGGAGGAAAAGGAATCCTATTTCTGAGCTTTTCATCCACACAAAGGCTTGATTTCAAAGCTTGTATTTTTTAAATTAAATAATGCTTGGATCCCTCTCATTAAAGCATGTTTCTTTGCACCAGCTTTGGTGCAAAATGAAACAGAGCAGCACTTGTTGCTCTTGAGAGGGGTGAGCCCAACTGCTGCCGCCTGCGGGCAGAGCACTGTGCACACGTTTCAGAGGACTCATGATCAGGACAAAACCTGAGAAAAGGTCAGGTTAGTGAGCAGAGCCAAGGAGGATGCCAGCTGTCTTGAGTCCGTAAGGTGAAAAATCAAAATATGCCCAGGGAAGGCTTTGATGCTTCTCAGGGAATGCCTCAAATGTACAGTCAGTCTGAAAAATGCTGTGGGAGTGTCTAGTTCTTATTGCTGTGGAGGTCTGAAAGTGACTTACAGTAGGATGAAAATAATATGAATTGTTTGTTTAAAAAAAGGATGCAAGGTATTTTATGCATTTGACATGCATCCCAGCATTGCGTCCTGAGTTGGATGTTCTATATGTGGGGAGAAGCAATGAGGGAGGGTGCACCATTGCTCCATGGTGGGATGGAGCAAGTGTAGTGTGCATGTGTGGGATGTCCAATTTCTGCCTTCTATGTGCTGTAGAAGGTGGTCCAGGCAACCTGGCTCTAGCACTTGGTGGGGGTGATAGTGTGTTCCAAAACTGCCTGCTGAGGCCACTCGCCTCCCAGCCACCAGCAGCCAAAGAGGTCACTTTGCAGCGATGGAAGAGAGTCAGAAAATTTCCATCCACCAGGAGCATCCCAGGCTGTACCGAAACGCTGCAGGGTGGGAGGAAGCAAAGCTTGGTGTGGTCCAAGATGCTTAAATTGGTCAGGGCTTGGCAGAGACGTCAGTGAGCATTACTGCACTTGCACAGAAATATTCTCTCCTTGTGCAATGCACAGAAATAAAGCTCCACATTGAGAAAGAGCTCACTCAGGATTTTGCATCCTTGTTTTGGGAGGGGATGAGAGAAGAGCCAGAAAACTGACACGCTAATATTCGTATTTGAGGATTTAGCTCCTAGCTTCTGGATGGGTTTGGAGGCAGGTGTGAAGGGGAGCGTGCACGCTCCTTTGCATGTGGTTGTACCCTTGCTGCGTATTTTTAGGCTGCAGACCGCAGTGCTGCAATAGTGGTGCTGGCTTTAAACCAGCTTGTTGGGGCATTGGTCACAGACAGGCTTTGGCAGCATGTTGCTCCATGTGGGCTAATTTAGCTTGCCGAGGAGGCTGTTGAATATGCAAGCAGTAATTGCTGCTCTCCTTTCCTTAAAGCAAAGGCAGAAGCGACACTGGGGTCCAATTTTCTCCTAATGAATGATTTCATTTAAGCACTGCTCGGGGCAATGTAGGCTTGATGCTTTTTTTTAAGGCTGGGGAAAATAGCAAAACTTGTCTCTCAAGCAGCGCTGAGGTGGAGCCCATGGCCTCTGTCCTGTGTGGCAACTGCAGTCAGTCCTAGTGGAATGCTCCTCCTCTTCTCTCTTCCAGGGCTTCCAGGCTGAGCCTGTCACACATTTCCACCCTTGTTTCTGTGAAAACAAAGTTGTTTGGGAATGATTCAGGCCCATCAGTCCTGCCTTGAGATCTGGGGTTTGGCTAGAAGTTCCCTCAGTGACCATTCCTGTACTGTCTTCCCTGGCTCTGTACGTACAGAGGCAATTAAACTTAATTTATTCGGGCTCGCTCAATACTAAAGGCCAGAAGGCACCATTAGATCACAATCTGGCTTAAATTTATTGATCTAATTAGCACTCAAAGGTATAAATGGGAGGTGGGAGTAGGACACTTAACATACGATGCTGTGTGGAGGTGGTCCCTTCTGCTCTCCTTAGTGCAAGCCTCCAGGTTGCCAGGGGCTGTTTCTTCTCCTTGAATAACCAATTTCTGTAGGATTTGAGGGAGAGGAGAAGGCTGAACTTTGTTCTGATGATGCAACCTGCGCTGTCTGCAGCTCCCGACGACCTGCCAGGGAGCCATGGTTTAATTTTAATCCATCATGTCAATGAATGTTCATCAGCTGTCTGAAGGTTTAATACTATCTGCCTGGTACCTGACATATTCTCTCTAACCTTTTTTAGTTGGTTGCAGATAACCTACAGCCCACTCAGCCTACACTATAGGGTAGTTTGTTTTGTTTTGTTTTCTTTTTCTTAATTGTTTATAGATGAAAATGAGGAACCTCAATAGCTCCAGAGCTGGAAGCAGCTCAGAAATACCTTGTTTTGGTTGCTACATGACTGTCTGCTTTGAAATCTAAAATAAGATCTTGCCTTTTAGTCTGTCATTCAAACTTATTGTAAAGCATTGTCAGGAGTGTGCACCTCTGAATAGCAGGTGTTGTTCTGAGAAAAGCTTTCCGTACACTTTTGCAAGCCCAAGTCAGAGCTGGTATGTAGCAGCAGATTGTGATGTTGAAAAAGGGATGGGAAATGCCCCATAAAAGACAAGAATGGGTATGTTTGCTCCAGCCCAGCTGCAGGAGCAGGATAAGGCCCTGTTCTGTGCATAGCATGGCTGTATGTGTGGCTGGGAATGACCAAGCAACTGAACTTTGCACTGCTGATGATGTGCAGATCAGGACCAAACTCCCGTGCCAGACACAAAGCACCTTGCAGCCACCAGCAGGTCTCTCTGTGTCCTGCTCCTCATGGCTCTTTAAAACCCAAACCTGCAATGTTTTCCTCCATGTTAGAGGGAGCAGAGGTCTGTATACCTTTAGATTTTTGTTTCCCTCTCTCCTTCAGGAAAGAAAATCCCCAGCAGGTCCCTAAACCCTCCTAACACTGAAGGGATGCCAGCAGGCTGTTAATGGATTTGCTGCAGTGCTGGCCTCTGGGAGCTGTGATGAGAGAGCTTTCATGGCAGCTGAAATTCCTCCAGCGGCTGCATTTTTCTACTTCCAAGATCTAAATGTGAAACCAGATTTGGGGCTCTTCAAGAAGGGGGACCCTCCAGACTGGGCAGAGAGTTGCACAGCCTGGGATTACCCTGCGTGAAGGCCCAGTAGCTGTTTCCATTTGTTCATGGTTCAGCAGATGATTACACCATGTGCTAAAAAACATGCCGTCAAAGATAATTTCAAGAGTCAGATCATCTGTTAAAGTAATGTGGGTAGAGCCGAAGTTTTCTGCAAGGTCCCTGTTTTGGGAGGACAGCATTTGCCGTGCACGCAAATGGTGGTGCAGGGTCCAACCCTGGGTCTGCCTGCCTCCAGTGCTGGATCCCCATGGGCCACAGCTGCTGGCTGTTTGGGTGTATAAATCCTTAGTTGGAGGGTAATGGCTGGCTCCAGGGAGATCTGACACTTCCCTCCAAATGCTGACCTTTTTCCTAAGTCTCTTCATAGCTCTATTAATAAATCTGAGTCATCCATATTTCAACTTTCTGCATTAACCTTGGCCATTTGTCCTGTCTCTTAACATCTCAGCATCTTGTTTTGCAGAGATAAAATGTGTGTGTGTGTGGCTTTATAAGACAAATATTTAGACTTTTGGGTTTGGGTTTTTTCTTGCTGGTTGATTTTTCTCATCAGGGTGTTTCTCTGTCACCTCAAAGGTGACCCTCTTCTTGTATCGTTGATTTGTCATTCCCAGTTTTGGGGCAGCATTTGCCTGGTCTTTGCCATTACTGGTTGGGTTAGACATATCTCCTGCCCTGAGCTTTGCTCCCAACTTGAGTTTCAGAAATCAGCAAAACCTAAGCGACCCCTAGTGTGAGTGGTGCCTGACGTGAGCACTGCATAGGAAAGTGAGCTACTGGCACTGTATGATTTTTATCAGTTGAAATTGCATCCTGTAAATATTTACTGGAATTCCAACGAGGATTTATCTTATTAAAGCCAACTAAAACTTCCTATGAAGAAAGAGCTGCCCATAGGCAGTTGTTGGTGGATGTTTAGGGACACGTTTAAGAGCTAGGGGGAGAATATAGGATATTTTCTCACCTCTGCTGCCATTTGTGGCTCTGGCATCCTAAACCATATGAGGTTTCCAAGCACCAAGTCACCCATGCCGAGGACCATGCACCTGGTGGCCCCAAGCACATCCAGCTGTTACTGTCAGCAGCCTTCCAGATTTGCTCTATCCCTCGCCAGACTTGAGGTGGTGGCTGGCTTGGCTGCCACAGCACAGGGATGGCGGCAAGTATTTGCTGGGACATGCAGCAGTGATGGGGACCAGGACCCCTCTCCCCATGGGGATGGCAGCGCATTCCCCTGCTGCTGCCGGCTTTGGCACAAGGCAAAGCCAACGCATTTTTTTAATTCACATGGTCATCAAGGTTGCCAGGACTGTAAAGTCAAATCTGAGGAGAAATATTTGGCATGTAAACGTGTATCTGCTCTTCCTATCCACGCCAAACACGTGGGTGGCTTTGATTCCTCCTCCCCTCCGTAGGATGGGAGCGCAGCGCTGCGGGACGGCTGCTCAAGCCTCCTGTCTTTTTTTCCCCTCAGGATCTAGTGCCCAGCAGGGAGGGACGCAGAGGATTTTGACCATGGCCCCAAGGAAGAGAAGCGGTCGGGGGATCTCCTTCATCTTCTGCTGCTTTCGCAGCAGCGACCACCCGGAGATCACATACCGGCTGCGCAATGACAGCAGCTTCGCCCTGCAGACTATGGAGCCTGCACTGCCCATGCCACCGGTGGAGGAGCTGGATGTCATGTTCACCGAGCTGGTGGTAAGTAGGTTGCTTTTTATTTTACCTCATCCTCCCCTTTTTTTCCCTCCCTTTCTTTCTAGTTTCCTGAGGCTTGTTTTTGAGTTTTTAAGCAAGCTTTGGTGTGAAGGGAGCATCAGGGGCTAAGGCTGGGAGTGATTCTGCACTGAACCTTGAGCTCTACTGGTCCCTGAAGTCCTGCCAGTTTGGGGTGGTTTCTCTTTCTCGTTAGAAAGCCTTGATTTCTTATAGCAACGGCTGGAGGCTTTGTGTACGTCCGGGGTGATGCAGAGGTGTCCAAACCAGTAAAGCAGGTTGTTCCCTGTAGGGACAAAGTAATTTCACTTGCTAGGCACTCTGCTTCACAGAAATCTTTGGGTGTGGGCTAAAAGAAGATTTGGAGAATCAGGATATTATTTCTTTATCCCTCAGTATCAAAACTCTGAAAAACTTGGATTAAAAAGAAAAAAGCCAAAAAAGCACTTTTATCTCCTCTAGGCAAAACCATTGTGGTGTGGTTTGTTGGACGGACCCAGAGTGCTCCAGTTTGAGCTGATTCAGCAGTGAAATGAGGTGTCTTTACGTAGCTTTGATATGTAAGGGGAGCTGCAAGTTGCGATGCTGGTTGGTCACACCTCACATTATATATAGCATGTCCCATTAGATGCCAGGCAGCATGGGTTTGGTGAGTCAGGCCACTTGGAAGAGGAGAGCTCCAGGTTGTATTTTGAGAGCCAGTTTTGTCCAGACATCCTTCTCCATGGGTGGGTGAGACATCTGGCAGAATGGAACACCTTATGCAGCATGGTGTGGATTAGATGTCCCTACAGCAGGACTCTTCTCACAGCAGTCCTGCAAAATGCCACTGGCCAAGTTTGGTTTGTTCAGGTGGAGTGACTGCCTCTGTTCTTCATGTTTCTCCACTGATAACTTGGCCAAATCAGATTTTCCCAGGGAAATTCTTTCCCATGGAAAATGCTCCCCGTGCCCTAGCCAAACGCAGCATAAGGGCATGTTGTGCTGCAGCTTGGTTTCACTAGCCAGGCTGAAAGAGGCATCTGTGGAGGCTCACATGCTAGAGCCCCACCAAGCCTACGGCACCTCATTTCAGCCCAGTATTTTCAAAGCATCTCCCCAAAATTCAATCAGATGGTTTTTGCAGAGGCTGTGCTGCAGAGAGCTGGTGTGTGTGCAGCAGGGCAGGAGCACAGCAGAGCCTGGGACCCATCGGGTCCAGGGCATGCTCCATTGTGCTGCCAAGATTTTAGGGGATTTTGCCCAGCCAAGGGTGAGAATAAGACTCAGAGGCAGCTGCTGCACCAGGGCATGTTGGCAGCAGGAGCCATGCTGGCTCCCTGGAGACTGATGTTATACAGGGAGGGAGACAGCAGGTGCCCACTGTGCTGCTGTGCAAGCAGCTGCAACCCCCCCAGGCTCCCCAAAACCCCATCAGATCTCAACCGGAGCCCAGTGCCGAGTGGGAGGGAAGGGGAAGCCAAGCTCTGCCCTGTGGGTACAAGAAGGCAGATTCCCATTCAGGGAAGTGAAGTTGCAAACCCACACCCTCCCTTCCATTACAACAGCTCCTTCTTGCTCCCAGTAACCTGTTGGTGTCAGGTATTAAATTTCAGCATTAGTTAAATGGCTTGGAAAGCGTCCCACTGTTTCTGTATAAACCCACTGTGTAACACTTGGAAGAGAGACAGAGAAGGCACTTGGAGGTGCTGGGCTCATTTTTACGCCTGTGGGAGCCTGATGACACCTGGGCTGTCACGCTCAACTGTCTGGAGAGGGATGGGTTGTTCCCACTCTGTGGGACCAAGGCTTCCTCCGAAATCCTTGGTTGTCTCTGCTGGGTTGAGGGATGTCAAAGGGGTTGGAGGGGATCTGGAGGCTTTTCTAGCTCTTCTCTTGCAGCTTAATAGTGATTTTTCTACCCCATTTGTTCCCATTAGGAACTTCGAGTGGCAGGGTGGAAGATTCAGGCCTGGGATGGGTGGTATCTTTGGGGAT
This sequence comes from Coracopsis vasa, assembly GCA_026283785.1. Classification (NCBI taxonomy): domain Eukaryota; kingdom Metazoa; phylum Chordata; class Aves; order Psittaciformes; family Psittacidae; genus Coracopsis; species Coracopsis vasa. Next base: position 27,856 of record JANHGB010012050.1, on the reverse strand, counting down.
GTTGCAATGGTGGGTTTGGTCACCAGGGTGGACAGTCCTCCCGCAGAGACCAACAATCCAGCAAGGTCCCTGCTCCTCAAATCACAGCCTGCTGCATACATCAAAGGGCATCTTTCTTTTTGGAGCCATCCTGCAAAATATTCTCTGGGCATTGGGTATTTTTCAGTGTGCCTGTTTGAGTCAGGAAACATCCGTAGTGTGAGAAACTGATGATTGTCTCATGTCAGCAGGAGCGGGCAAGGGCCTGAGCTGCAGAGGGACGTGGAGCAGCTGTGACTGCAGGGTCAGCTGAAGGCTCGATCTGCTCTTCTAGTGTCTTTTTTATGGCCTGCTGCATGTTAAATGGACACTTTGGATTTTGACTGGAATAGTTAAATAGAATAGATAAATAATTAGGGTTTTATTCTGCGGCCATGTAAGTGTTTCTCAGAAGAAACAACAGGGAAGTAGGGGATGGTTAATTTTTTCGCCTGGGCACAAACAGGAGCAATTAGCCTGGAAGAAACTCCTGATTTCCACCCTGGTCTGCAGGGATGATGTGCCCTGTCCCAGCCAGAGTATGCAGCAGGCAGGGGCTTTTCCCGGGCTCAGGACAGATGCAGATGTTGTTACTGTGGTCAATGACTGATCACTGCTTCCTCCCAGAGGAGCCTTTTCCCTTTCCGTTCCTTTCTCCCCAGCTGGGCTGAATGGGTTTTCGTCAGGGTATTGTTGGGATGTCGCTCAAGCAGGCACCGGCCCCATCTGAAAGGCTTTTCTTTGTGCGCTGTCCTGCTGGGGCTCCGGCCAGGCTCAGCCACCCAGGGAGAGCAGGTGCTGGCAGAGAAGCACAAACAACAGCGAGATGTTTCAACACGATTTACTGATTTGCAGCTCCCTTGGCTGGGACAAGGCTTTATCATTTCATGCAGCTCTCCTTGCATCGACACCAGTGCATCCTGCTGGCAGGGGCTGGCGGTGTTTGGTTCCTGGGGCTCGTGCAGTGGTGTGATATCTGCCAGGCAACATCCATTGGATTTACTGAGTTTCAGGAGCCGTCAGTTCTCCCATAGGAGATCCATCAGGAGGATCGCTGTATTGTGGGGCTGCTCAGCGCCAGCAAGGGGGAATATCTGGGGCTGCACAAGCTGCCTGCGAACCAGGAGAACAAAGCTGTGCCATCTGCCACAGCTTCTTTCAAGAGGCTCCTGCATATCCAGGCTAACAATACGGTGTTTCTTCAAAGGCTGAAACCTTGCTTGCAGGCTCAGAAGAAAGCACTTGCAAAGCTCCACATAATGGTGCCATATGGTGGATCTTGCCATAACAATCCTCTCTATTTTCTGCCAGCAACTAGACTTTCTACCAGATGGGTAAATGACTGATGTCCTTTATATCTGCTTAACACTCCTTGTCACTCTGAGGTTTGTAATAAAACGCTTTGTGTGTGGTGGTGTGCATTGGCCCCATGGGACGTGTGCTGGGTTGGGGGATGGAGGCACAGCAGGATTGAATGGTTTGGTCTGGAGAGGGCAGTGGGAGTCCCACCATGACCCAGGACCCCTCTTTGGCTCTCTTCCCAGTGATGCAGGTTGCAATAGCATCTCCATCCTGGCAGTACAAAAGTGATACTCAGGTGACTCAGACCACCTGTATACTCAGAGGAGCTGCCTGGTCCAGCATGGCTTTGCTGGCCCCTGGAGCATTAGGTGCTGCCTTTTCCTGGTCCTCCATCCTTGCTCCCAGCCTGCATCTCCATCAGTGGAGGGATGGGCTCAGACAACATGCTCCCCCAGCTGCTCCTCGAGGCTTGTCATAGAATCATAGAATGCTTTGGGTTGGAAGGTACCTTAAAGATCATCTAGTTCCAAACCCCTCCCGTGGGCAGGGGTACCTTACACTAGACCAGGTTGCTCAAAGCCATGTCCAGCCTGGTCTTGAATGCTTCCAGGGATGGGGTAGCCACAGCTACTTCGGGCTGCCCCATCCCTGTGCCAGTGCCTCCTCTCAATACCCGAGCTTTGAGGAAATTCCAGTTAGTGCTTCTCAGAAGCTCCAGTTATGGAGCTTCTCAGACTTTTCACCTCTGACTTGGAAGAAATTAGAGCAATGTCTGTCTAGCTCTGCATCCCCCCTGTAATGTGCAGCAGTCCATTTTTAGGCTAGGAAACCACAGCAGGTTTCCCCAGGTTCCTCCGCCCAGACTTCAGCAGCTGCTTAGTTTCTGGAGACCTGGAGAGGTAACACTGGGAGGTGAGTGGCTGTGCAGTGTCCCCAAGCCCCTGGGCTCAGGACAGGTGCAGACCCTTGCACCTGATGTTGCATGTGATTGGTGACTGCCTTCAGTGGGATTTGCTGGTGAGGATATACTCACACAGAGTCTCTGAAGTGCTGGGCTTTATGCCTTCTCCTCCCACAGCCTGGAAGGCTGCTCCATCCCTCCCTGCTGCTTTATGAAGCGGTGGAAACTCTGTAGCCTGGGGAACCATTAAAGGGTCTCTGACAGCTCACAAGATATATTACAGCATTTGGTTTTGCTGTATGTGGGGCAACTAATGCATTTCACCAGAGCCGCTGTTGGATGCTATCTGTTAGGAGATAGCATCTCCTGTCACAGAGATTGATTCTGTGTCACCTTTGAAATGCTTCAGGTGCTCGGTCTGTGGCTCGCAATGTGGGGTGCTTGGGTAAGATGCTCCATGTGTAACTGTGCTGCAGAGCTGTGCCCTCCTGCCCTCTTGGTGTGCTGGGATGATTGCTATTTTATATGCTGCTTGAACAGGAGCAGACAACCCTAATGCGAAGGAAAGAATGGTGGCGGGGTCAGTGTGAGCACCATTATGTGCTTGCTAATAGCAGTGCTGGATTGGAAGCTCGTTGCTAGCAGTATCCAATTTTACTTAGGAACTTGAATAATGTGCTTTTCCCCGGTTTCTAATCCAATAAGGAGAAAGTATGAGGTTTTGGGGCTTGCAAAACAGCATGGCTTTTAAGTAACAGCTGAGGAATTGGCTGCAAAGCCAGGCTCTGCATTTCATGCTTGCAGATCAGCTGTCGTTTTTTTCCTGCCTGGTCTTTTCAGCATTAAGGACTTCAGGATTTTGAGAACCACTGAATGGTGGCCAAAGCCATTTTCCCCTATACCTGCAAAGAAAAGCATGCAGTTGGTACCCAGAAAAAAAAACCCAAACAATTGCAGTAGCCCTTGTGTCCTGGGCAAAACACCACCTTCTGCAGAGTCTGTCCAGGGCCAGACACTCAGCGTGGGCTCCTGACCCCATCCCACCACTGTGTCCCAAAATCAAGATCCCTTGGCTTATGAATCTCTTTTAAGGAGGAAAACCAAATTATTTGGTAATATCTGATTTTGAATTCACTCTGCAGGGAACTGTGTGCTGTACAAAGGACACTTTCACTGGGCTGCCCAGGTTCTGCTCATTGAACCTGCCACACTCCTATCCCAGCCTGCTGATCACGGTGCTTGTTTTTGTCACTTCGTGGCATTACACCCTCACAGATAATCTCTTAAACATGTTTTGATAGGTAGGCATCTGATACAGAAGTTGCACACCTACTCGGCTAGAAAATAAGGATTTTCTGCCTACATGTATTCCATGCAACTGAATGAAGTAATCCACCAAGGAATGCTATATTTCAGCTGAAGCATTCGTGTAATTGCAGTATCTGTTACAGCTACAAACTAGCATGGGGGCTTGCCCCAAAACCATGTTGTTTCCAACCTGCAGTTCTACAAAGGAGCCATGTTATAGCACAGTGTGAACCACAGCTGGAGGCAGCAAGCACATAAGAAACCCTTTTGTTTCCAGAAGAAGTACAGCTGAAGTAGAAAAATTATGTGGTCTACCTGGTAAATGCTTTCCACTTTGCACTTCATAAAAGAGGATGCCACAGCCCTGGGAGATGCATGGGCAGCTCACTGTGTAGCACATCAGTGACCTTAATTAGGGCATTCAGGTTTTTGGCTAGCACTGATTTCAAGTGTTTCTGGCACAGGTCACCATGAAAGGTATCAGCCACATTGAATGGGGGATCTGCCCCAGCAGTGGTCTTCCTGACTGCTTGGTGGCTGGGTAGTGTTGCTGGAGTTACTATCAGGACTGAGCATGCGGGTTGTGCTTCATCACCAGCCTCAGCAGGATGTGTTCCTGCAGGCAATAGCCCATGCCTACTTCATGTCCGTTTGCAGATACAAATAAAAGCTGTTCATCTTCATGTAGTGTCTGTCACCAGCAAAGTCTGGGCATTCCTTAGCATTCAAGCATCACTGAAGTCAGCTTTTGGCAGCTTTGCAACTGATTAAGTTCTTAAAAAGGATGCTGGGTGTGACTAAAGCAGGAGTTGTGTGGAAATGAGGACCAGTTGTCTCATACAAGCTATGGGTATGCAAGGAGTCCATTTCCATCTTATGCTGCCCATCAGCATTAGGCTGTAGCTGGCTCCTGCTTCCCTCAATTACATCCTTCAGGTCCTGTGAGCAGAGTTGAACACCTTGGGAAGCTTTCGGAACTGAGTTGGCATGAGGCTTTGCAGCTGCTAGTTCCCATCCAGCCCCTTTTTGAAGCCCTTTCAGTGTGTTATGTGTGAAAACCTTGGAGCAGTTTAGCCTCAGACCAACCATGCACAGCTTTCCTACACAAGCATCCCTGTCAGGCAGGGAACATCTGAAGCCACACTTGACTTGTTGGCTTAACTTCCAACTTCAGTAGCATTCAGGGATGCCAGCAGCAGAGGTGGTATCTAAAAACCACTTAAAAAGGGAGCTGCTTCTTTAGATCTGTAAACATCTGAAACCTTCGTATTTCTTCGCCAGCTCTCTGTGGGTGCACCCACCAAAGGACAGGTCATATCCAGCTGTGGTTGGTTGGATTTAATCCATTTTAACTATCACAGTAGTAAATAGTGAGCCAATACATCTTATCTTTCTGTTTTCAGAGTTTATGTTCAATTGTGTGGAAAAAGTGCACTGGCCATCCACATGCAGGGCTTCTAAATCAGAGGATGTTCTTCAGGGTAAAATAGCATAGATCAATAACTCAGACTGTGTTAATTAAAATGGGGGAAAGGTTTTCCAGTGATGTTGATGAAAAGGTCACAGAAGGCCAAACTCAATAAATTGAAAAAAAGTAAGTATATATGCAGTTATAGATATATACACATGTATATAACAACTAAAAAGACCTAGAAGCTTAAGTGCGTATTTTCCTTTTTAAATACACTACTATTGGAATATGAATGACTTTAAAACTTTTAGCCTATTAAAGTAATTAATTGATATTAAATCATTACATGCTGTCTGCCTCAGTCAGGTGTTTGAACTGATGGGAACATGAACCAGCTGCAGCTAGAGCTTATTGAAGAGCTAAATCAGCTATTGATGGCCACAGTCTTTCTTGCAGAAGAAGACAGGAATATATGTTTTATTGTATCTGTCCAATGTGCTCAGGTCAATAACTGAAAACTGCAGAGCAGAGTGGACTGGGGTCTTTTCCAGTCCGGGACTAAAAACGTGGGAGCTGGTTGACTATGTGTAAGCACTTTGAAGTGCTATATATGTTATTCCTTGTTGCTGCCTCTCATTTCCTTGCTGTAAGGAATTTACTTTATTAAAAATATTAATTAAATGATAAAGGCAAAATTAATAAAAATCTTCTATTATGATTATTCATTAAGAGATATGAATAGTTGATTTTTTTCATGTTCTGTAGTTCCAGCTGCAGGTTGTCGTGGGTAAATTAAAAATAGACAGTGATAATATTGGCTGGGGTCAGTTTGCCTGAGGAGTTGTTCTGAAGTTCTCAGGGTACTATGGCTGAAAAGATGTGTGCTAGGGAAGAGGTATTTTTATTACTAATCCTAAAAACAAAAGACTTCGTTCACCACTTTCCTATTAAAAAAACAAAAAAGAAAAAACAAAACAAGCCAAGATAAATCTGTGTATGTTGAGAATTGTAATCACCTAAATAAATGTTGCAGATAGAGGAGGTCCTCCAGTGATCCAGGATGTGTGTGAAGGTGGTTAGTTGTTTGCACTGTAACAGCCACTGATTAATAAGCCTCCTTCTTCAGAAATGAGCTTTAAATAAAATAATGAGCAAAGCAGGGTGGATTTGGATTGTGAGGTGGAGGTTGTGGCACACCAGCAGGGCGGGCAGGCAGGACAGGCAGTCGCAGGCAGGCAGCCAGCCGTGTGGGCAGCGTATTCGTGGGGCGGAAGATGATTAGATGAGGAACTGGGGGGAAAAATGCTGATTGCCGTTTCCCTTAACACTGCAGCATTCTGGGATAAAGCAAATTGATGAACTTGGAGAAGAATGCCTGGAAGAGAGTGAAAAAGCGATATGACCGCTGAGAAAGGAAGCTGCTGCAGGCTTTGAGAGGCCATTATTTATTCAATTTTAAATTCCCATGCTGAGACAGTTAATGCCAAATGTCGCCCAAAAGTTCCTGCTTGTTTGGGGTGGGTTTTTTTTGGGGTTTTTTTGTTTGTTTTTTTGTGGTTTTTGTTTTGTTTTTGTTTGGGTTTTTAATTGTTTGTTTGCTTGTGTTTTCTTTGGGTTTTTTTCTTTTTCTGAGTAATCTTGTCTCTCTCGTGCTTTATTTGAGGATGCAGACCTTTGCCTTTACATGCTGTGGTCTCACAGAAGTTTCTAAGCTCTCTCCATCTGTCAGGAGTAAATTCACTTGCTCTTTATTATGTTTGTCATTTATTTATCTAGTGTCTGTATGTACATGTGTGTGTGTATATACATACATGCACATACATATAAAACTAAGAACAAGCCAGCAAGTTTTAATTATTTTTTTAAATTTCAGTTATGGCAATGGATGACCTCTTTGCTTCCCCTCATCTCCTCTGTGTGTTACAGTTACACAGTTTATTAGCCAGAAAAGTGCATTAGACTCAAAAGTTTTCACCTTTTTTCGTGCAATCTCTGAAGATATTTTGTGGGTGCAGACCTGTATAGGGAATTGTCCCTTACTTAATCCCTACTCCCCAGCTACTTCTTGCAGAATGTTTGGTGGCCTGTGGGATCTGTGGGATGTTTCCAACCCAAACCATTCTATGATTCTATGTAGAGAAGGAACCTGTGATGGTTGTGCTGAAGTGTTGCACCTGTGGGTGGGCAGCGCTTGGGCTTACCTGGCTTTGAGAGTCTTTTCTGGAGGTCATTTCTGAAGTCAAGGTATTGGCAGCATCCTGTTGGCCTCCTGCTGTTGCCTGCATTAAAGCCTGTGGCTCTTGCCCTGTAGAGGATGCTCATTAAAACACCCACCGTGGCATGGGCAAAGTGTCAGGAGCTTACGCTGAGGACTATGCTGTGAGTCTGGGGTTGGACTTGCTGCCTTTTCTGCTGAGAGGATCAAGCATTTCTTCCAGGCGCAGTGCTTCGCTTTTCTGCTTGCTCTGGCTTTGCATTGAGAAGGTAGTTGGAGACTATGGTGACTGAAAAAACAGAGAGATGGTGGAGTCTCCCTCCTTGGAGATATTCAAAATCCATCTGGGTATTGTCCTGGGCAATGGCTCTAGATGGCCCTGTTGGATCAGGGGGTCGAATCAAAAGACCTCTGGTGGCCAGAGCTTCTCCTACTACTCAGTTGCCAGCCTGGGGAGGTGCAGACCATGGGAACATCTGCCACTGTGTGTCCTCCAAGGAAAAGGTATAGATTACTTGATAAAAGCTTTGGCTCGTGAAATTGTTCTCACAGCATGCTGAGCTGAGCCACTTGTTTCTAAGGTAGCTTTAGAAGAATGGTGTGGGATCACCTTCACTGGAGCTTGTGCTATGTTCAGAGGGGGAGGTTTGCCTGGCTTGAACGGAGGGCCATCAGCAAAGCAAGCTGCATGGAAGTATTTTACTTCCTAGAAATAACAAATACACGCTGAGAATCAAATCTCCCTATGAGTTTGTTTTTGAATCATATTTAAATGAAGATTTAATGTGAAAACATGTTTCCTGATCTAAAGGTGAATAGTTTAACTGTACGGGACAAATATTTAAGAGTTGCATATCTCTTTCCAGTAAAAACACTGGGCAGAGACTTCCTTTTGGTAGCAAAATGAGGCTGTTATTTTATATGCCTTTGACCAGATTCCAAAAAAAAGTTTAAAATAGTGAAGTTGGCAGATCCTGTTGTGGGAGGCATCCAGGTGGAAGAGGCAGAGCTGTGAAAGGTGAGGCTACAGTGAGGAATGAGGGGTGCAGGGGTGATGGACACCAAGGCATGGGTTATCTTCTCACTCTTCAACAGCTGACAATATTGCATGCTATAGCAGAGTGCATGGCTTGCAAATGGCCTATAAAATTAATTGCCAGTTAGAATCACCTAATTAGCGAGCTCATGATTATTAATTGAAGGCACATACAGGTTTGAGGTTGTGTGCAGCTTCTCTGCTGTGCTATAACTCCACCATGCATTTGCTGCTACAGGCTTTGTCAGAGCTGAGTTTGTACGGTGGGCTGTGAGCCCCCAGGGAATGTCGGATGTTCCTATCTCAACCTTTTGAAGAGCAGTTTCTGAGCACTCTGCGTGGGGCCAAGAAGTACTGAGATACCCACCAGTAAGTGAAGGGCTGGAGGTAGGTGTGGGAATCCCCATGTGCATAAAACCAGTGAAAACCTGACTCCTCACAGTTAAGTCACTGTTAGAGCGCAGAATAACCATCTGTTTGATTATGGTGATTTTCTTATTCACTGGGTACCATGTGATATTTATATAAACACCTCTCCCAAGCATCCTGTAAGATATCATTAGGTAGGAGTTGCTGAGTGATGCAGGACTGCAATGGCTGAACATGTAAGAGCTGGGGCACAATGAAATGTGCTGTGTGAGACTCAGAAGCAATTCTGCAACTTTTTGGATGTGTTTGCATGTTGTCATGTACCAGCACCTAATATATTGTTCTGCTTTATTCCTTCTTGCTTCTGCTTAGGCTTCAGCTCAGTTTAGGTTTTTTTAACTCCATTAACAAATCTCCATGCGTGCACAAGTTGTATTTTTAGGGCATTGGTATTTTGAAAGTTTCAGTGAATATTTTTCTAAGGACCTAAGTACAGATGTACATGGCTGATATTTTCATTCCTGAATCCCAGATTTACATGGCAGGGAAGCAGGGTCACAGAGGAAGCACTTTCCTGTGCTTACTCAAACCCTCACCACAGAGGTAAATAATCATCAGGAGATGCTAGTCCTCCCCCACATTCTCAGATGCACTTTTCCGATCAGCTACATTTCATCTGGGTCCCTGTGTCAGGTGTTGTCCCATTTGCTGCCTTTAGAGATGCAGAACTGGGGTGGAAGCAGAGCTTGGATGTCTGACTGGCTCATAGCCTGATGAGACAACAGCAAGGGACATCGGGTGCAGTTTCGATTTTGAGGCATGGAAAGGTGGAAAGGCTTGCCCAAGGCTAAGGAGGAGGTCAGTTGCTGTATATGAATCCCTGACCTCTCAAATTGTAAGGAGGTTTGAAAGCAGTGTTCATTGGAGGAGACCTTAAGCCAGGTTATCCTCCCTGGGTGCAGGAGCAGGAGAGTTGTCTCAGATTGGGCTCAGGCTTTCTCATTCCTCACTTCTTCCCAAGTCTCTGTCGCAACAGCATGTTTATTTCTGTTGCAAGGGTGTCTTGCAAGTCTGCTTCCAGAGCTCCACTGATGTCAGTTCTGTGCAGCACTGTGGTTTGTAGAGTCAGTTGATACGTGGGGAAAATGTCAAGGGAGAAGCAAAGCTCCTCCATGCATACATAATGGTAAAAGTTCCACAACACCTGTCCTTTTGAGGAGTGATTTCATTGAGAAGTGAAATCAATACCTGAAATGGATGTATAAGCCTTTCTGAGGTGTTCAGGACTGCTGGTAGCCCTCCATCACTGCATGTTGTGCTGGAGGGCCCTTGGGTTTGGGTTATAAGATAGCTGAAGGCTCTGCTGGCTGCTGGGTGCAATATGAGCTTTAATTGGATCAGCTGAATTTCTTCGTGGCCTGCAGGCTTGCTGATGCAGGGACCCATCTTTCCCCATAGGCATCTTGCTCAGCCTTTAGCAAATGGGGCTTTTACCTTTGATTGGTACCCCCTGGAGTACCAGGGGCCACCAGCTTTAGTTGGTTAGCATTATTTTCAGGCAGGGAGACTTTAATGGGTCTTCGTGCGGTATCTTCACTTTTTTTCTTTTTTCTTTCTTTTAGCTGCTGGAATTGTGTAATTTTTAATGGGGATCCTCTTACTTAAATCCACTGGCTGGGTGGGATGATTTGGCAGGGCTCCCCTGTGACCTTCTGCAGCATCTTTAGCACTCCCAGTGCTGAACCAACACCCCTCCAGCATGAGGGTTGTCAGTGGTGGTGGTGATTTTAAGAGACATCCATGGTTGTAAGATCAATGTTGACTTTAGCAATAAGCCTCTCAGCCCTGAATGAATGTTTTATTTAGTTCACTGATAAAAGCTTTGACCTACATCTAGCACCAGAAAGCGATGAGGTTTTGATAATACTGGTGGAGGGCACACTGCTAACCGAGCATCCAAGTTGCAAATGGATGTGTCCTTTAAAATAACATCAGATAAACCAATAAAGGTTCCAGCCAGTAAACACCTTTATCTCTGCTAGGCAATATGTAGTCCAGTTTTCATGGAGAGGATGTGCCTCTTTATGAACTATAGGTATTAGGAAAACAGCTTTCTATTTTTAGTTCTAGAAAAACAAACCAAAAGCCAAAAAAACTCCCACAGTTTTCAATGATTTGAGGGTGTCAGCAATGGAAATGGGCTGGACCGCTCAGGATGCTCAGTGAGCAGTTATCTGTGGTGGTAAAAAAGATCCTATTTGAATTGTTCTTCACTGTACGTGTGTTAGGTGCAGTCTGTCATCTGGAGCTCTTGGTCCTCTATGCGAGGTTATCTTGTGGGCAGCTGTAATGGTTTGATGGAAGTCCATTCTAAAGCACTTGCTGCCTTTAATAGCAGTGAAGGTGATGTCCCAGGGGAAGGAGGCAGGGAGTTTTGTAGCCCCATCCTCGCAGCAGCCGGCTGCAGCTCAGGAGTCAGGGGGAGGTCAGCAACAGCAGGATGAGAATTAGCATCATTGCCCTGACAAATCAATAGTCACGGGGCGATGCTGCGGGACCACTGCTGTTCTGTGGCACCACATTGATTTACACTGCTTACCTGGGGGGGCTGTGTCTGTGCCGTCACCCATTTGTGTACTCACATTGCATGTTTTGTGTGTTTTTTTTCCCTTCTCCAGGATGAACTTGACCTCACGGACAAGCATAGAGAGGCCATGTTCGCGCTGCCAGCAGAAAAGAAGTGGCAGATCTACTGCAGCAAGAAGAAAGTAAGAGACCCATCTGCTCTGTGGTTGGGGGGTGAGCCCTCTCCCTCCCATTCACGGTGGGGAGGAGATGTGGCAAGGAACACAGTTGTTCTCTGCTGATGTCTGGGGAATTGATTATAGTCTGCCTGAAAGCCTTCCCCTCCACTGGGTTTCCAGTTTGCTGCCATGAGACAGGCTTGGGCATGGTTTTTGTCCTCCCACCAGCTCTTCCTGGAGGAATGCACAAATGTAAAGTGCACTGGGGAAGCCATGCCACTGCAGGTGATTTGACCTGGTGGTGCTTGCTTTTAGGGTAAGATGTGTCACCCTTGGGGCAATGAAGGCTCATGGGTGTAACTGAGATCCCACTGATAAGAAATGGGTTAATGCGAGTCACTGATCTGTGGGCCCAGCTCCCAGCATGATGTGTCCGCTCTGTGATGTTGCCCGTGGCTATGTTTCTTAATCTGAAACCATGCACAGACATCTTCCCAGTGCAGAGATATGTTGGTGTTTGAGCTTGGTTGCATCACGCTTTAGATGAAGTTCAAGAACTAAGGTTTGTTTGTATTTCTGCCGGTAAATCAATGCCTGGGTGGCCAAAGTCTGTGGTGCCTCTGGACAGGTTCACAGTTGCAGCATGCAGTGATGCTGTTGCCAGCTCTCATGGTCCATCCGGGATGGAGCAGACTGCCTCACAACCTTTCTTCCTCAGTTTGTTTGGAATAATTGTAAGATGTTCCTGCTCATTGTAGGGGGAGTGGGCTAAATGACCTTCAAAGGTCCTTTTCAACCCAAATCATTCTGTGATTCAGTTTACAAATTCACCACTGTGTCCCCTAACCTGGCGGCAGGAGTTGGCTCGGCAGTGCTGGCAGTTGCCTGGCTCTGCTCAAAGAGCACTCGCTGCCATTAATGCCTCTTTTCTCCTGCTGTAGCAATGGCACCAGATTTTCCAGCCATGTTTTGGGCCAAGCGCAGGCTTACCTTGCTCATGTAGGATTAAGTTTTAAGCCTCTCATAAATACCCCTGAAATCCCTATATTATTGTTAGACAGAGGCCTGCCATGCCTGAGATTTAAATCAGAGGGGAGGAGAGATGTTAACAAATTACAGGCACTGGTCTGAATCAACAAGAAAATGGGCAGGGGATGCTTGCTCGTCACTGCCTGTCAGATAAGCAGAGCTGTGCTCTGGTGCATCTGGATAAGGGGAGACAACAGAGACTTAAATCAGGCAAAGCCACGCAATTATTATTTTGAGTGGAGATTACGTGCTATCTAATCTCCTGAGGAAGGGTTTAGATGGGGCTGATGGTGCCTCTTTCCTGTTCCAGCACCTCCTGGCCCTTGTGTTTTTTTAAAAGCTCTGCTGCAAAACTCATGCTCACAGAGGGAGCCACAGAAGCGCCCTGTGGCATCCTCAGAGGTCCCTGAAGCAGGCACCTATCCAAGACTTGATCCTGGCTGCCATAATGCTCTGGTCCTTGTTCCTCTCCTTCCCTATTTGTGATGCCATTTCTGTGAGCTGCAGAGCGTACGTGCCACTGCTTGCTATGAAGGAGATGTACTGGTGGAGACTAATGCTTTTCTCCTGCTTTTTAATTAAAAATGAGCGAGACCATATCAAAAGAGGCTCCTGCAGTGGAAGAAGTCAGGAATCACTTGGGCTGGAGGTCATGTCTCTAGGCATGGCAGGCTCTAGGCAGCCCTGCTTCTGTGTGATGAGGCTACCCCAGCAGCCTGTGGTATCCTACCATGTACATATGTTTTTATGAGGACAAATCACTTACATGGTATCTTGGCATCAAGAAGAGGGGCTGGGCTTCTCCAGCTATGAGCAGTGGCTGGGTTGTGGCTGGGGAAGTGAAGCTGGAGACAGGTCCTACCTCCCTGCCTTGGCTGCAGTCTCTGTGGTGATTTGAAAGGCCCAGGATGTACCCAAACCCTTTGGCCTGCCTGTGTTTAATAGCATGTTGTTGTTTGAGATGCTGGTAACACCCAGTTTCACCTGGGGAGTCCCAAGGGGCTGGCAAAGGTAGACCGACATTCATCGCAGACAGCTGCCTGACTTACCAAGGATCCAAAATTGTCCCCTGAGCAATTTCTTTCCTCTGCTGCTAGTTTTGGATTCTGTTGGAAAAAGACTGTAAAGAATGAGGTGACTTCAGTCAGAGTCTCAAAGCCCCCAGTTTGCAGTATTCCTAATTTTTGGCATTTTCCCTGTTTTCCTGCTGGTTGCTGTGCTCCCCCCGCAATGGCTGAGACCGATAGCAATGACCCATGCCTCAAAAGAGCAGCATGAAGCTGGATAGAAACACTGCCCAGCCTTCTCCTGGTTCCTCAAAAACCAGCTGTGCTGGGCTCCAAAATATCTTATGCTATGGCTGTAGCCCATGCAGCCAGGGTACTCTCCTGCATCCATTGATGGCAAAGGTGTGTGCAGCACAGAAAGCATCGATGCTTCTGCTTTGCCTTCGGTGTCATCCACCATATTCTGCTCTTCAGAGCAGATGCCAGTTGTGGCATGTTTTATATATTCCCATGATGGACAAGATGTGGTAAAAGGTGACCAAAATAAGACATTTTGTTGTGGTGGGTTGCCCTGGAAAGGGACCTGGCAGCTGGCCTTGGCAGTGCTTGCTGAGAGGATATAAGGGAAAACTGGCTATTCCGCAGGCATTTTTCCTTCTCTGGAGTATTTCCCCCTGGCCTGCAGCCCCATATCCTGGTTTCTCTGCCCTGCAAGCAGCTGTTTTTATCCCAGCCCACAGTATCATCTTGGTAATGTGAAGGTTTTGTCCTCCCTGATTCTCCATCCATGGAGACACTGGGTCTGACCTTAGCTCTGCCCCTGTTTGGAAGGGGAGGTTTCACTAGATGAGCTCTTCATGGTCCTACCCCACCTACATCAGCCTGTGATGCTTGGGGTAGGGCAGAGAAATCAAAAGCATCTCATGATGGGGGCTGGCAAGCTGGTTGGCAGCAACCCGAATGGGAACTGAAGTCAGTCCAGCAGCTGTGCAGTGTGTGGGTCAGGAGTGAGATTTAAAGATTATTAGAGACCTTCTTTGAAGTCGTCAGCCCCATCTACAGCTGTAATAAAGCAGGGAAATGCAAAGGTGGGGATGCATTAATGGTGGGATTAAATCTGGTTTTAGAAGTGGTATTTCTGGACTATGACTCTTTTCATACCTCATCCTGAAATATTTCACTCCCTGCTGGTCCTGCTCTCCAGGAGAGGATATTGCTCAGAAGCGCAGGGAGGAAGCAGGAGGGTTTCCAGCTTTACTGTTTTTTTGGCTGTGGATTTGCTTCAGTGGAAGAAGATGATTCAGGATGGCCTTTGTCAGGAAGCCACGCTCCAAAGGGAGTTAATAATTAACACTTTGCACTTAGTCTGTAGCAGGAGGTTTAGTTACTGCCAGCCATATGTAGCATCAAGCTATTAAAGCAGCTTGATGGGCGATTTTTATGAGCCTCAAAATCTGGGTAGATAGAGGGGTGTTCAGGTAGAGGCTCAGCACAAATAACTGGGTGGAAGGGTTTGGTAGTGAAAATCAGCTCATGCAAATGCAGAATCTGGCTCTCTCCCCCTCCCTTTTGCTTTGTCCAAGCTCTCTGAGCATCTGTAAAGATGGGGTAGGGAAAAAATGACCTGCGGGGATGTGAAATGATGCTATACTCATTAAGCTTGTGTTGAAAACCTGCTGGCATAGCTGACGCTGGCTGCATACCTCTCAGCAGTGTTAAGCTGTCCCCTGCAAGCAAAACTTGCATCTAAGATTTGCCACACATCAGATAGAAAATCAGAATCCCTTTGCATTAGGAGAACTCAGTGGTTGTGGTGCTTTTGCAGAGAATGAGCAATAATTTGATAAATAGGGAAATGAATGATGGCTCTCCAATAGTACTATATTTCCCAGCCAGACAGCCCCTCTCCCCTCAAACTGTGACTTTTCACCCACTCCTTCCAGAGACCTTTTCTTTCCCCATTGCTCTTCCACTTGTCCTGCTCAGTCCTGCAGCTCATTCATGGGACTTGTGTTGCTATTTCCTTCATTTAAAAACCATACCTTTTAATTTGATTTCTTTTTCCTGCAGTAACAGAACTAAAAGTAAACATAA
>JANHGB010012050.1:0-12412 GCA_026283785.1 Coracopsis vasa | reverse complement strand
GGTCTAAAAGCTGCTGCTTGTCCTCTTCTGCTACCAGAACTAAAAGCAAAAGCCAAAAAAGATGGCATGCAAGGGGAGGAGGAAAAAATATCTTGGCATTTTGCCATGCTCCTGGGTCACCTGGGATGGATGAGAAGTGTTTCATAGCCCCTGGGAATCCAGATATACCTGCTGTTATTGCAACAGGTTGAAATATCATCTCAGGTGTCATTTTCTCAGGCTGACCAGGAGAAACAGGCTCTTTGCATGGCTGGGGGTATTTTTCAATAGGAAATATTTATAGTTTGTGTCTTTAAAGGTAATTACCTTTTTAGTTCCAATCACAACACACTTTTGTTTAAGCAAGGTTTTTCTCCCTCTCCAGCCAAAAAATGCATCTGTTAGCAATTTTTTTAGATTTTAAAGCAAAGCTTTTCAAACAATGAACCAGCTGACTATGAAAGGCATCTGGTCATGCTACATATGCTTATTGGGAGCATAATTTTTAAACACTGGGAAAAGTGTAAGAGGGCATGTGTGTATTTGTAGAGAAGGTATAGGAAGTGTTAGCATATGGAAAACTGGAGTGGTCTGGGATAGGACAGTTTGGACCCTGAGATCCCAAGTTGGAGAGAATCTGATGAAGTTACAGCCCTTTGCAGCATTGCTCCATGGAGAGTCAGCTTTAGTTGCAATATTTAGATTTTGTTTCAAGGAAACCTGGGTGAGCCAAGCAGCTGGATGGACAAGAAAGAACCAAGGACTGCTTTGGGCCAAAACCTCCACTGAGACACAACTGGCAAAGCGTTGGCTGTGTTGGTAGAGATGGGTTGGATTTAAGCTTCCCGTGCGGGCTGCAGACCAATTGGCTTTAAAGCTCATCCGCACCACTGTCTGCTTCTTTTTTGACCTTGCAAACAGCATCCAGGTGGATCAGTGGCAGCAGGCAGGGAGGAGAGGCTTGCCAAAACACGCTGGGCTACCAGCTGCCACCAGTTTTTCCTTGCTCTACCGTCACAGAGCAGCAAGGGATGGGGGAGCACTGCAAAATTTCCTTCTGACTTGGTTTCACCTTGAAGGATCTAACCTGGTGTGTTGGACATCAGGTGGGGGGGAAGATGGCCGGCTGCCCTCCAGGGCTCAGTTGGAACAACTCCAGATCCATCACCACCCCAATGGGCCGTAAGTGTGGGAAGGATGGAGATGTCACTTGCAGGCTGGGCATCTAAAAGGTGTCGCTAGAAGCTTGGTTTGGAACTAAAGCAGCCATAAGTAAGCATTAAGGAGCTTCGTAGGTGTCTTTCTCCTCAGCGCCATGGGGACACACTGCGAGCAGGAAGGTGCTCCCCGCAGCTGCATTCTTGCAGGTCAAAATGGCTGGAGCTCATGGAGATGCACCTTCCAGGCGTAAATAACAAAGTGCCCAAATGGAGCCAAGACTGGCCTGGAAACTGCTTTCAAGGTACCTCTGGCTGAGCTACCACTTCCTCTGTTCTGCTGCCCAGTGTCCTAAGGACACTTCCTAGCAGGAAAAGCAAGGGCATTCTGGCTGTGGGAGCTGGTGACACCCCAAGGTGTGGAAGCCACAGTCCACAGGCTGTGGAAGCATCAGGCTTGTAACCAAGATGTGGCAGGTTTGGGGAGCATGAAATCTCCCTGGGAAGAGCAAAGAGATGGCTGGAGCTGGCAGATTAGTGACCTTCACTTGGAGAAGCTCTGGCTAATGAGGTGTCTTGACTGGCTGCTTCTTTCCCTGCAGCATCTGGCACCAGTGGAGGGGATGGAGCTTCTTCATTGGATTCACACCACAGCACACACCCCCCACTGCCTCCGCAGCATGAAACAGCTGAGCAGCAGCAGCTTCCATCAGCCCTGTGCACGGAGCCCAGGGCGAGGGGGCAGCGGAGGCGAGGAGAGGGCGCTGTGATGCCAGGGCTGCAGTGATGTGATGTGTGGTTTTGCCAGTCCCTGAAAGGAAGAAGTGGGTGTTGTGGAGGGTGGGTGCAAATGAGGAGGGGACAGGGCAAAGATTGTCCTGACTGCACGACTTGGGCATTTCCTAATTTTTGCAGCAGAGCAATCTGTGATGGTGTGTTGGGGCCACTTCCCCAAGGACAGCAAGAGATGTTCATGCAAATGTTACAGATGAGAAGGGATACCCTTCGCTGCATTGTGCAACTACAGCTATCAGCCTGCCTCTAAAAGAGCAGCTCGTAGTAAGCTGCAGCATGGCACTATGCTGTCAGCAGGGTTCCGATCAGCTCTCACTTGAAAGCCAACACAACAAAGACCTAAACACAGTGCAGAGAGGAAGGAATTGAGAGATGTTCATTTCCCTAGTGCCACTTGGATAGGATGCAGTGGAGCACCCTGGAGAGCTGACAGTGGTGGTACTCAGCTCTGCATCTGGACATCCATCCCTTGTTGAAGGCAGGCTGCAGAACTCACATCCCCAAAACCCATCCTGGGTGCTGGGAAACCATCTTACAAATAACACCTTTTCAAACCATTATACCCAGAGAGGTTCCTTCCTCCTGACTCTGAGCAAATCCTTGTGAGTCACTTCCCTCCAGGCTCATCCCTTTGTCAGGAGATTTCTGTACCACCACCGAAATGCGCTAAAGGACACTTACCAGTGTGCTGTAGACCATTAGCCACTATAATTACCACTGTGCAACATCCTGCAGTGAGCTGGGAGAAGCCCATACCCTGATCTTTGCCTGCTTTATTGTGCAGTCCCGTTTTGCCTGGGAAGCTGCTTTCCAGTGAGCCTGGCCGGCTGCTCATCTGAATTAATGAGGTTCTGCTGCACTTAATTGAGAGTGCTCTGTAAATTGGGGGTTTCAGGGAGGAAATGCAAGAGCCCGAGGGAGCCGAGCAAAGGGAAATATTTATAATGCAGCATGTTAATTATAAATGAGCAGTTTAGCCAATTTTGTTGTTCAGCCTCCCCCTTCGCCCCCTGGAGACCTTTATATTTTTGCTCCACTGCTCCTTTTCAGCCCTAAATGAGCAGCAGGTCCAGACCCCTTCCTGCTTCACAGGTGTTTACACCATGCTGGAAGGTCCATTCCACAGCATGGATCTCTTTCCCTGCCCAAATCTCCTGGCTGGGTGCATCTGAACACCTCTTGATGCTGTGCTGTGGTGGGGACCTTGCCACCCTTCCCAGTTGGTGTCACTGCTTGAATCACATTAAAAGGAATGCTCCTTATAAGAGGATGCTGATGGTACCCTGGGGTGATGGAGAGGACCTCCAGTGACATCTCCAGGAGGTGACAGGAGCTGGTCCCTTTTTGAACCATATTCAAGGCACACATGGGTGCCCCAGCTCTGCCATCCCCCAAGGCACTGTTTGCATGCCAGCCTCTAAAGTAGGGCAGGACAGCTGGGAAAATCAGAATCTTTGCCTGCAGGCTTTGTGCAGAGCCTTCTCATGGCAGAGCATAGGAAGGCTTGGAGGGGTGGGTGTGGAGGGCAGGTGAATCAAGTATTTCGTACAGAACCTCAGTTCTTGGCAGGAGAAGGAAGGGAGAACAATCCACAGTATTAAAGCGAGGGGCAGGGGTTGTCAGGTCCCTTGTTGCTCTCAAACTTCTTTCGTCCCTATCCCAGAACATGGCACAGCGAAGGGTCAGGTCTGTGGGGACAGGCTGCACTGTCTGTGGGGGAACTGAGCCCTGTCCAGATTACCTATCGCTGACTCGGTGTGTTCTCATCTTGGCAAGCTGCAGCTTGGGAAGTTCGGATGCACAAACATTTCCCACATATGCTCTTGAACCACAGTAAATATTTGGGATTTGCTTCTTGGGCTTGTGGAAATTAGCCGGAGGACTGGTAGCTGTCTGCATGCACAGACGTGTGGGCAGAAGAGTAGGGTGTCCAGCTCCCACCATCGCAGGCAATTACAGTGTAGGATGACCTTTGCAAACATCTTTTAAAGTTAGGAAGGGGGCACAACTGTGCAGCGAGTCAGGCTGTGAAGTGAAGGTGTTCCCATCTACCAAGGGGAGATGTCCAGGATCTGTGTAGTATCGATTGTCTCGAGCCTAAACTTGTGTGGCATTTCTGCTGTGACTCTTTTTCTTCTTTTGATACAAGTTTTTAGGAAAATACAGTGAGGGAAAAGGGTTGATTTTGAAGTATTCCCTCAAAATCTGCCTGCCTGCTCCAAGCAGTCCCTGGGAACATGCGGTGTTGCTTATCTAAGCCACACTTAGAAGTCCTTCAATCATGTCCTGCAAGAACACAATAGAACCTGAAAGCCCCTTGTGGGTCCCAACAAATGCAGGGCATTGTAGACCACGATAAGCAAATGAAACTGCATCATTCAGTTCCATAGATCATGGGCCCAGGGCCGACATCCTTTAACAAGAGACATTTCCAGGTACATGTGCCCTCCTAACAACTAATGAAGCCCCCAGAAGAGTTGTCTGTTGTGCCTGAAGTCACTCTTAAGAGGCTGGTAAGCCATGGTCCTGCTCCAAGAGCCTAGTTCGAGTCGCATGCACTCTTCATTAGTTGTAAGAGACTTTTTTTGATCACAAAGCACATTCATCAAGGCTGTGCAGCCAGAGCTTCAAGGATACTGTGGAGTTGGTACAAGAGAAATGTGGAAGTAAAATTTCGGTGTGATTTCTCCGAAACTGATAACTGCAAGACTGATGCAGTATCACTAGGGCAGAGTTTGGTCACAGGCAGATGGTGTAATATAGATTGTATATAAAGCATGCTAGTTCAGTAAACCAGGCAATGTTCCCATTTGTGAGCTCAGAATGTAGGAAGACATTCTTACATAAAGTAATGCAAGAACTCAAGGGCGCTACAGATGTGGTTGGTCATGAAGGTCAGGGGATGTTAATGCTATTTCTACTGATCTGCTGTCTTTGTTTTACTTTTCCCCCCTCCTGCAGGACCAGGAAGAAAATAAAGGAGCCACTAGCTGGCCGGAATTTTATATTGATCAGCTGAATTCAATGGCTGCTGTAAGTAATTCCTTAATGCTTCGGTGCTTGTGAACCCCATATGGGGCAGCAGCTTAGCGGTGGCATCTGTGGCATGGCCAGCATTGTGCCCAAAAGGGGGACAAGTATTATTTGTAGCAGCGATATCATCTGTTAGACCAACAGATGCAGCTGCAAAATAGAGGTGTTCTCTACAGCACACAGGGCATTTCATCTCACCCATAGCTAGGAGGCTGTGAGATGGATGGCAGACAGTGGTTTTCAGTATCAAGCCACCAGGCTGTAAAGAGCCCCTTTGATTACACAGTGCTACCGTCTTGTACCTGAGACACCCTTCTTCTCTGGGCAGCAGTGGCAAAACACAGTGCTGTAGGTTGTCTGTCTCACAAAGGCCAATGGAGCTGCTGTGGCTCCAAGTGTCCCCCCTCAGCCTGCCAGTGTGGTTAGATGTAATTTTATGAATTACTTTCTTGTTGACATTGTGCCAGGTGAGACACAAATAGCACTCTCTTCTGTAGGAAATAGTTTGTTTCCTGCAAGGCTGCACAGTTCAGAGTCCCTCCTGCTTACAGAGGCTGAAGGAGCTGAGGTTTGTGGCCACTGCGCTAGGGTTGGGAGCAGCACGGAAAACAAAAAAGAAAAGCATCATTTTTCTTTTTCCTTTTCCCCCTCTTTGCCACATTGTCACAGGGATGGGGCAACAGAGAAAGTAGGGCTAGTTGGGGGAGGGGGTACTGAGGGGTGAGCAGGGGGCTGCAAGGCAGAATGGCGCATGCTGCTCCTCACGGGGAAGGTAGGGATATCCAGTGCTGGCCATAGGCTGGCAGCCAGGCAAAGCCCTGAGCCTGAGCAGAGCTTGTGATCAAAGCCAGCCAGATGCCTGGAGGGTGGCTTTGATCTCCCCGACACACTGCCAAAGAGGAGCTGGTTTAAATGCGGCGGTCAGTGCCGCTCTGTATATCTGCTGGGACCATTTCTCTCTCCTTCAGCTTAGCCTCAGCCTGTGCTGGCAGGGCTCAGCCTGACACCTCTGAGGTGTGCACTGTTGTATGGTGCAAGAGCCATCCAAGGCATTGCTTTACCTGCAGCCTTGGTTGCATGAGTTGATGTGAGTACACTATACCCGCATGCATGTCCAGGGCTGCTGGTAGCCACGTTACCCAGGTGCAGCTGCAGGAGTCGGGATCCCATCCCAAGCACTGGCTGGATAGCGAAATCCTGTGTGGGAGATACACATAGCCACTGTCCCCAGCCCAGGTGCACACTGGTGGGTTGCACTGGGAGACCTGGGAGTGACAGGACCAGCTGGCTGACCCCGAGCATGCATGCAGCATCCTGTCCCTTCCATGCTGCAGGGCATCCACTGATCCTTCCATCTCCCCTGCAGGGGCACATGGGTACCTATTGGCTTGCAGTGAGTCCCTGGGGAAGCTAAAGGGTCCTTCCTTCTCCCTTGCCCCAGTTCAGCACCTTTCCTCTGTAAACTCCAAGTGGTATTGGTTTAGCCCCTCCTGCATCCTCATAGCCTCCTCCATCCTCTCAAAATGCATGTGCTAGTGAGTTGTATGGATGCTTGCAGGCAGCATCTGCAGGCTAAAGCAACAGATTCATCATGCTGTCCAGGTTGTCTCCTTGCAGACCGCGGAGGGTTTTTCCTCACTGCTCCTTTTCCCGAGTCCTGTGATTGCCATAAGGATCTGGTCTTTCAGACTTCCAGAATCAGTTTAGAGTCCCAGCTCCATTCCTATGGCTTGACACGGTGGGCTGCGAGTGCTCCCACTCCTCAGGCACATGTTTCACAGGGAGACCTTCTCTCTCACATCTGCCTTTCTCCTTTTGCAGAGAAAATCACTGATCGCCTTGGAAAAAGAAGATGAGGAGGAGAGAAACAAAACCATTGAAAGTTTGAAGACTGCACTGCGGACAAAACCAATGAGGCAATTCCCTTCCATTTCCTGGCTTTATTGCTGTGGTCGTGGCTTTGGATTTGAGTTCTCTGGCAGAGTAGGGGGTTAAATAGAAATATAAATGGGGGCTGCAGAGGATGAGGAAGGCAAGGATTCTGAAATGCCATTTGCTTTTTTCCATTCAGTTCTTGTCATTTTGTTCCTTTTCCTCTGTCCTTGTATTGGCCAAGAGCCACCAGGACCTTCACATCTGCTCAGGCAAATTTGCTTTTTTTCCCATTGGAACAGAACGTAAAAAGTCCTTCCAAATTGAATTTAAAACAAAATAAAAATGTTGGTCAACCAGGCCCATTGTTTCAGCTTCAACTTCTCTTGCACTTTTTAAAGGAATAAGATCACATGAATCTGATTCAGGCTTTTATGAGCTGCAAAAAAAAATGTTGCTAGGAGGTTTTGATGGGGAGGATAAAAAAAGTGTGGGACTCCTTGAATGTCTGTAGTTTTTCCTAAACTCAGCTTCTCTGGAGCCTGTATGTACATGTCTGCAAAAGTTTTAAGATGCTTCAGGTCAACATTTCTGATGGTAATATGTTTCATTAAGAAATTCCTGACCTGTCCTGGTTATGGAAGAAACAAATTTGCTATTGCTTGCAAATATGTTCCCCTCTTCCATTTCTTTTTTGCAATGGTTCTTGTGATGGTACTTGGTAAGAAACTCCCAGGGTCGAGGATGAGCACCCAGTTTCTGTGAAACCTGGACCTCTTGGGTGCTGGCTCCCCGAAGCGCCCCGGGAGCTGGGCTTGTACCCAGTCATGAAACTTTGCAAAGTCCTTAAGAGTCCTTTGTGAGTCTGCCTCACTGGAATTGAGGGAAGCAGCAGGCTCCCTAGAAAATTTTACCTGTTAGACCTGCTTTTGCTCTCAAGGAAGTGAACATCAAACTTCCTATTGACTTTGTCTGAAAGAAGAGCAGGCTTTGAAGCAGAGAAATCAGTTTCCCCTGAGCCTGCAATTGCCCCTTCTGTTGCTGCACATCAGCATGGCTTGTTCTGAATTAAAATCATCCCAGTGCTGGGACGTTCTTGGCTCATTTCCTTTCTGAACCCATGTCTTTTGCTAAACCAGAATACACCCAGCCTGGATGGCATCAGGCAGGGAGGTTCTAAAATGCCTGAGTGGCATGCAGTGTTATGTCTGCCCGCTCTAGACAATCTGCCTAGGGCACTGCCATGAGTTTGCTGTCTGCTTTCTATTTAGTTGTGTTAAAAGTCATCATAAAAATCAGGAATCCTTTAAAATTGGTGAGATGTGCCTAAGGGAGGAGAAGGATATAGATGGTGAGGCAGGAGAGGTAACAGTAGGCAGAAAGTCTTAACAGGCATCATGGTCATGGGCTCAGCTGACATTGGATTGTCTGTGGCTGATGAGGAGGTGATTCCAGGGCTTGGGAGTTTCTTACAATCCTCTGCAAAGCTGGTCCTGAGAGAGTAGGATTTATGGCTCAGGTTGGAGACTGGGAAGGTTTTGCAGCAGCTTGGCTGCAAACTCGTCACCTCCATCCTGGGGCTTATACTGAGGGCTGAGTTAGCTGATGTTCTTCCAAATATCCTAGCTCTGAACAACTTTGTGCAGAGATGATATCTGGTTGCTTATGCTACTGGGCACCGGTTAATTTGATTTTTGCAACCCCATCCCTGTCTCTGGGCCATAGGAGTCCTGCAGGCTTTCTGCTGTCCAAAGTCCAGGAAAAATTATATAAGAAGGTTTACAACAGCCCTGTTTGAGGGTAAAGGGTTCTTTAGCATTTGGTTTTAAAGCAAACAGCTAAGAACCCTCTTTCCCCTCTTTCTGACAGGTTTGTAACCCGGTTCATCGATCTGGATGGCTTATCGTGTATTCTGAACTTTCTCAAAAGCATGGACTATGAGACGGCAGAGTCTCGAATACATACCTCGCTCATTGGATGTATAAAAGCACTAATGAACAACTCCCTGGGCCGGGCTCATGTCCTGGCTCATTCAGAGAGTATTAATGTAATTGCTCAGAGTCTGAGCACAGAGAATATTAAGACAAAGGTGGCAGTGCTGGAGATCATGGGTGCTGTGTGCCTGGTTCCCGGGGGCCACAAAAAGGTACTGGAGGCGATGCTGCACTACCAGAAATACGCCAGCGAACGGACTCGTTTTCAGGTAGGTGGGCCTTGACTCTCCCCTTGGCTCCTGAAATTTGGCATTCTTGTCCCTTCTTCCTCCTGGGTATCTGAATGCTGCTTGCATATAATTTTTTATGTCTGTTTTCAACTTAGATACTCTGGGAATTACCCCAGATGCAGCACATCTGGATGGGCCCATGTTAGCTGAGATGGGTGCTGGGGTGAGCTGCGTTACAGCAGGCAGCAGCTGGTGATCAATCAGCAGCAGGTTTCTACAGGGGCTGAAGGAGCGCTATGTGGAGTTGTTCCTGCCTGTGTCCCCTGGCCATTTGTGCAGAACTGGGGCTGTCACTGGGTGTTTAACTGACATTGTGTGTTTGGCAGACGCTGATCAATGACTTGGACAAGAGCACGGGGCGGTATCGAGATGAAGTGAGCCTCAAGACAGCCATCATGTCCTTCATCAATGCAGTCCTGAGCCAGGGGGCAGGCGTGGTGAGCACCAGGGCTCTTGGAGAGGGAGGTGCTTTGGTGGGTTTGGGGCAGCTTTGTTTCTATAAGCTTTCTGAGAATATGCACCTTGCTATGTTGATTCCACAATTGTCCCTTGCAGGAAAGCCTTGATTTCAGGCTCCATCTGAGATACGAATTTCTCATGCTCGGGATCCAGCCAGTTATTGATAAACTAAGAGAGCATGAAAATTCGACCCTTGACCGGTGAGTAGCGACTCCCAGCACAGTGGTTATTTTTACCCTTTCCTTGTGCCATTGCTTTCTTGTTTCTGGACATGGCCTTTAGGGAAGGCATGTGAGTCTAGACTTACTCCTCTTGAGGAAATCCTTTGCTGTCACCAGAGAAGAAGGAGAAAACCCTACTGTGGGTTTGCTGCATTCTAATGTAGGGTTGAGCTGGGAAGCATATGCCACTGGGAGCCTGGGAGATGCTGCCAGCCCTCCTCCTCCTCTTCTCGTCCCAAAAGGCTCCTTGGACTGCTGTAATGACTGGGAGCTTGAGACTGAAGATCCAGTTTATGTTTCAAGTCTCTGGGCTGCTGCCAGACCGGCTGCCTGCAATTTATTAATTGTCACATTTGAATGTGCTTTTACCAGTCTTTTTCTTCTTCCTTTCTTTCCTCAGGCACTTAGATTTTTTCGAAATGCTTAGAAATGAAGATGAGCTGGAATTTGCCAAAAGATTTGAGCTGGTGAGTATGAACATTACTGATGTTCCTGATGCAGACACCAGCACTCGATGTCACGGTTCCTTTTAAAAGCACCTACGTGGCCTGCAACAAAGTGTGGTCTTTGGGTAAAATCTGGAGGTTGGAAATCTATCTCCTGTTGCCTTGCTCTGTTGCAACCTCCATCCTAGAGCCTCCTTCATCCCTCTTCTTCTGTGACTGCCAACCAGTGCTATTTGCCCCTTGCAGGGTAGTGTGGCTTGTCTGTGCATCAGGCATGGGGTGGATATGGCTTGTGGGATTTGGACCTAAACCTGGCTGTGCCATTGCCTGTTCGATGGCCTGACCTTGCTTCACTTGTGTCTGCAGGTCCACATTGACACCAAAAGTGCAACTCAGATGTTCGAGCTGACGAGGAAAAGGCTGACACACACCGAGGCGTACCCGCACTTTATGTCTATCCTGCACCACTGTCTCCAAATGCCTTGTGAGTCCTGGGGAAGGCAACGAAACCCTCAGCTGATGGGGGCTTGGCAGCCCACATCTCCTACCCAGGGGTGGCAGTGACCTCCCTGCTCTCCCCTTCTTCCCCTCCAGATAAAAGAAGCGGCAACACTGTCCAGTACTGGCTGCTGCTCGACAGGATCGTGCAGCAGATCGTCATCCAGAGTGACAAAGGGCAGGACCCTGACGCCACTCCCCTGGAAAACTTCAATATTAAAAACGTTGTCCGAATGTAAGTGCTCACCTGCCTTTCCCTGTGCTGGGTGCTGAGCAGCACCAACACAGGCTGCCATGGCTTTGCCACCTCCCGCTCCAGCAGCAAGAAGGCCAGGGCTCGGGGTTATCCCTGCTGGGTTGGCATCACTTTGACTTCTTAAGCATGATGTGCAGGTGAATTAAGCTCAGCCTGTGTCCTCAGTGAGCTATTTCCTCTGACTGCAGCTGTCACTGTTCCTTATTCATCACTTGCTGTCACTCCGTGATGTTTCTGCTCCTCGGTCGGACAAGCCAGCATCCCTGGAGACAGCACTGCATCCCAGACTGCAAAACCCTGCCGGGGGGTGGGGGGCACACAACAGAGTTGTTGTGTCAGTTTAAGAGCCTTAAATCCCACTGCCCAGGCTTCCTCAATCATGTTTCTTGCTGATGATGGTTGCTTGTTTACTACAGTAGAATTGTCTCATGTGCTATATACTTTTCCCTTTTAGGTTAGTCAACGAAAATGAAGTGAAACAGTGGAAAGAGCAAGCAGAAAAAATGCGAAAAGGTGAGTATGGAGAGGTATACAGCATTAGCTTTAACTATAGCGTGCACAGTAAGCTGAACAGATAATGTATAAATGTATTTAGCTGGATGGACTCTGAAGGCTTTGTTGAGTGACTGAGGTAATATCACACTATGGGGCTTACAAGGGAAATGGCAAAGCAGATAATTTTTTCATAGGGAGGGTGGAGTATTAGGGCACAGCACACGCTCCTTTTCCTTAACTGCACAGCTTCTCTGCTGTCCCACGCATGCTGCTGTTTGCCAAAAGGAAGTGTTTGTCACCCAAAAGTGGTCTCATGGGGCTGTTTCAGAGCACACCGAGCTTCAGCAGAAGCTGGAAAAGAAGGAGCGGGAGTGTGATGCCAAGGCCCAGGAGAAAGAAGAAATGATGCAGACACTGAATAAGATGAAGGAGAAGCTGGAGAAGGAGTCCAGCGAGCACAAGCAGGTCAAGCAGCAAGTGGCAGATCTCACGGTGCAACTGCACGAGATGAGCAGGGTGAGACCCCAAACCTCCTCCCCATTGTGGCCCAGTCCCAGCCTCCCTGCAAACACCATGAGATGATTCCTGCAGGCTGAGCAGCACAGGGGGCTGAGGGCGATGCTTGTTGGGAGGGCCACCGAGATGTCCATCTGTGTTGATGGGGTGATTTTGCCTCTCAGCTGCATGGGACCTCAGTCAGGCATGCTAAAGCTTTTGAGTGCTTCCTATGCTGATTAAATTTTTTGGCAAAAACAATTAAAAATCAGCATGGGGGCATTTCTTGGATGGTGTCACCTGGCTCCACATGACCAGTCCCCTCTTCTCTTTCTCTCCCAGAGGGCAATCTGTGCTGCCAGCCCTGGAGGACCTCCATTGCCACCAGGAGCTCCTGGTGGCCCTTTACCTTGTCCAGCTCCTGGATCCCTTCTTCCCCCTCCTCCACCACCTCCGCCCCCAGGGGGATGTCCCCCACCACC
>JANHGB010012045.1:0-19562 GCA_026283785.1 Coracopsis vasa | reverse complement strand
GAGGGAGGAGATCAGCACCTCCTCCTCCGCCTGAGGAAGGTGTAGATTGCAATGAGGGCGCCCCTCAGCCTTTTCTTCTCCAAGCTGAACAGACCAAGACCTCGTCTTTTCCTCATAAGTTTTCCTTTAAGGCCTTTCATCATCTTGGTCACTGTTCTCTGGACACACTCTAATAATTTCATGCCCTTCTTATATATGAAGCACCCAAAACTATACACAGTACTTGAGATGGAGCAGCACCAATGCAATATATTGTGGGATAATCCCTCAACTGGCTAGCTGTGCTGTGCTTGATGCACCCTAGGACACCGTTGGCCTTTTTGGCTGACAGAGCACACCATTGTCTTTTCAACTTGTCATCAATTCAGACCCTTAGATCTCTTTTTGTGGGGCTGTTTCCAGCCTCTTTTCCTGCAATATTTATGTATAAGAAGGATTACCTCATTCTAGGTGCAGAATCTGGCACTTGCTCTTGTTTAATTTCATATGGTTGGTGATTGCCCACCTCTGCAGTCTACTCAGATATCTCTGGTAGGCCTCTCTACTTTTGAGGGTGTTCACAGCTCCTCTTAGTTTACTATCATCAGCAAACTTTCTTAATGTGCATTCAACTCCTGCATCCAGATCTTTACTCCAGGTAGTCCTTCAGATACTTTGACAACTATGGAATACAGTAGTCACCCCTTGTTTTTGAGAAGCCAGTACCTTAGGGCCTGCAGATTAGCTCATTCACTATTCTTTGGATTTCAACTGGGAAATACCTTAGGTAATATATAAGTATATTGCACTACATAATGGTGGTTTGGAAGGATGTATTTCCTGTCCTTGAAAAACAGTAAAGAACAGCAAAACTGCCAAAACTGGTGGGTTCTAATGCTGAGTGAATCTGTAATTTGCATGTTGCTCCTTTGGTCATATGCAAAGCTACTATTTAAACTTATCAACTGCATTCCCTTCTGTCTAGCAAAACTGTACAATGGAAATACAAAGTCTTCTTCAATTGAAAACAGTGGTAAAAAAATTCATTGACTCTAACAGAAGCAGAATTAGAGCATTCTTGAAAAGATGGGTGACCTATTATTTCAGCTTTGAAGGTAAATCATCAACCCCACAGCTTTTTAAACTAGTTCACATACACTTACTACAAATTGAAACTATCTTTGATAGTATCTTCCACATCCTTTCTTTAAGCTCTGCAAAACTCATTAATTTTTCTTTATACAAAATTCTCCTTTCAATGCTATTCAATCACTACAAAGAGAAATTATGTTATTAATCACCTGCTTTATCAAGTCTGACTGAATAGAACTTAATTATAGCGATATCTTTAACTTTTTTTTTTTTTTTGAGGTTTCTGCGTTAATGCTGAGAAATACAAAACATTACATGTGAAAATCTGAAGCATGCCTTCAGTTGAAATCAATCTGCAATGGCAGGACTGGGAGTGAAACTCCAAAATCTCACAGAAACCTTGAGTGAAAACTTACAATTCAGGAGTGATATTTCTGAGCTGAAATCTCCCCTCCCTGTCAGAAAGGGGTAGAGGAAGCCCTACCTGTTGGCTTTTTGATTGTTATTCCAATAGGTGAGCTGTAGTAGCAACTACCAGTTGTATGTCCTGGTACGTCCTGATCCATTCAGCACCATGGCCTACATGACGGAGCCCTCTCCATAATCAGACTGGTATGAAGTCCACATCGCATGCTTAGTGTAGAAGTAAATAATATACAAAATTCAACCATATTCAGTGTGCAACTGATTCAATGGACCTAAGAGTAAAAATATATGTTAAGGTTTATTCTTAGATATATGCATGAACTACTCTAGTTGGAGGAAGATAAACTATGTAGTAAAGCACCACCTCAAATGAGATACTGAAGTTGCAAAATTCTGGAGGGTAAATGTGAGGTACAAGCAATATATTACAAGGATCTTGAAATCCTGAATGATGTATAGAAACTGCATAATTTTTATTTTTTTTTCCTTACGTAACAGTCAGGTCTGTTCGGTGATTTAACCCTAAATCAAGGTCAAGCAGAGCCTTCTGCTAGAAACACCATCTCCATGCAGAATGAATGTGGGAAAATTCATTTTTAAAGCTATAAAATTAAGTCCCAGTAGGGGCATAGGGTGAGATTTACTGAAAATAAGGAGCACAGATTTCTTAATAAAGAAGTTTATGAGGTATCAAAGACATCTGACAGTACTATAAACACCTGGAGAAGGCTTTACTGCTTTCATCCAACTACTTTAATTCCTACCACAACTGCTTCCTCAGGGAGTACTTTCTGACACCCACATTAAACTTTTTGTTGGGAGACAGACTTTCAGAGAATGTCATCCGTCTTCAACACAGGCCACTAAAAAACATTAACATCATTGTTGAGGATGTTTCTCTTTTGTTAATTAGTTTTTGCTTAATGCTTGATGCAACAATTAGTACATCAGCTTGTGAAAGGGAACTACATGAAAAGGTACAGACACCTTCATGCAAAGTGAGCTATCTAGAAACAGGTTTTCCTGCATGCTCAATGTAGCTGCACTCGTACTTTACACCTGCACCCATAGAGGTGAATGAATTGTATTCTTGCCCAGAGTTCCAGGAATCCATGTATGATCCCTTGGTGGTTCAGATGGTAGGATCAGGGCATTAAGTACATCAGCAGCTTGAAAGTAGGTGATTTGGATCACTGACTAAAACTTGCTAAACTTATCTAAACAAACCTGAAAAGAGTAAAATGTCATCTTTTGCTTGCAACATTGATTTTGTTTTGTTGTGGGGTTTTTTTTGTATTTTGTTTACCCAAGCAGCTTAAAAGTAAGTTTTGTTTTTTCTTTTTGTATGAGTAATCATCTTTAATCTGGCTTCTCATTCCAGTTTCTTCTTCTCAGATAAGTGTGTTTATGGTTGAGTTATAGCTTCCTGAAATATAAGGTTTGTGATAAAAATGCTGACAACTGTAACCACTGCCTAACCTACTGTAGCAGCATTTAAACTTGAGACCTTAAATGATGAAATAACTGTTGTTTTGTTTTTGCTTTTTTTTTCTTTGCAGTTTCTGCTTTGTGGCATATGTGGAATATTGTGCGCCAAAAAAAAATCTGGACTTGTTGTAAGTTTTTCCACTGCATATACAATACCTAAGTATATATAGAAAGGCATACTTATCTAACTTGAACTCCTTACTGGGGGCTTTCTGTGTCCAAGTGTTTCTGATTAAAAGTCTCTGCAATTGTAACTTGGCGGTCCAAAAAAGCAATCAGCACTTTGGGTTAATCAAACAACAAAAGGCAGTTCTGAAATGGCCTATTTAGGTCATGCCTAGTTAGGTCACACCTATTTAAGCCATGCATCCCTATTTATCCCAGTCTGGATAAACTTGGATGGAAAACCATCTGACAGAAATTTATGCCAAGTCAATAAAAAGTTCCCCAATAATGTCACTGGATTGTATCTTCTGTCCTTCAGAAACCAACAGTGGGCTGCCACATCAGTGAGGCTACTGACCAAGTTTGATTTTAGATATCATAGCTGTTCACTGAATAAGTTCTTTTTGCAATCAGAATCACATATAAGCCAGTTTTAAAGTGATGGTGGATGTTTTCTGTCTCTTCTAAGAATCAGAAGTACAGGAATTTTTCTGACTGCAGAAAAATGGTGTTATTACTTCACAAGTCATAGCAGAACTTCATGTTAAAGACATGATCCTATTATAAGTGATATCTGGTGCAATTTTCTGCCAGCTTGATTATTCCGCCATATACAGATGGAAGTCACATAAAACCAGCACAAGTGTGAAGGGAATCAAGATCTCTCTCAGATAATTTTTGAATATCAATGAGTTATCCTAACCCTGTTACAATGACAATCTCATTTCTTAAAGCATATGGACCATAAGCAGTTTCTAAAAGCTGACTGTTCTCATGGTCTCATAAAATAATCACTTCCCAGTGGACTGCAGCATACAGCCTGAATGCCACATGCTTGACAAAATTCTTACTCCAGTTATGTACAGAAGTGGTCTCTAAGGCTTCATAAATTTTTCCTACCCCAGTAGATAAGTATATATATATAAGTATATATACAAAGCCATACTGAGTAACATCAAAGACCCATCTAGTTCAACATCTGACAGGCCAGCAGTTTAAAAGGAAGTGAGTAAGACAGTAGTTTAGCAATATCTCCATAATAAAGTCTTTTGCTCTTGAGTCATTTATGGCTCAAAGACATCCTGAACCAGGGTGGCATCTTTGTGATTAAAGTGTTTGGAGGTCTTCAAACATGTCTCATTAACCGCAGCCTGTATCACATCCTTCAAAAATTTCCAGAAGCATTTTAACCAAGTTAAAAAAAAAAAACAAACAAGTAAACTATCACACAGTCACCACACTGACCATCTGTAAGATTTCTTTGTTGTTTCTCTTGCTTCTTTGTCTAGCACATTCACCTTGAACACTTTTGAAATCCCCACAAAGGCTGTAGAAAGCCTTCAAACTGCTCTCTGAATAAATTAGAACTGAACAGGAGGCAGAATCAGATGGCACACAAAGCAAGAGAGATTCACTGAAAATGCATGAGGCATTCACTCCTGAGGAGTGGTGAGAAACTGCACAATGGAAAATTATGACACATTCTGTCATGATACAGTTTGGGATGAATTGCTAGAAATCAAAAGATTTGTGTCCTGCTAGTCCTTCCATTGACTAAACTCATGACCAACTCATTCTACCCAACTTTATCTTACATGCAACATCAGTCTTATCTGTAGTACACCAGAAAGTATTGTATCCCCTTGGAGCTCCGTGGGAGCTGAGAAAGTTAAAAATGAGTGTCAGTGCAGTGTTTTGCAGACCATGATGCTATTGAAACATTGAATTATGGTTTGTCTCATTTTTCATATGAATGAATCTGTATCTGAAAAATGTTACTATGGCATAACCTCTCTCATCTTTCCTGACAGATGATACTTTTTTCTGCCTGTTGCATCTGTGGACTAATCGGAGGAATCTTAAATTTTCAATTTCTTCGTGCTCTGACAAAGAAGTCATCTGCTCTCTATTCTTTGCATCTTGCCTCCATGTCTCTTGCATGCATTGGAATTGGTGGTTGCACCCTTTCTTCATGGCTCACTTGTCGGCTAGCCAGCTATGAACAAAGGCGAATGTTCTCAGAAAGAGAACATTCATTGCATCACTCCCATGAAATGGCAGAAAAAGTGAGTTGTGAGTCCTCCCTTACTTGTTCCGCTTCTCCTAAAATGCTACTGTATGTGTTAATGTTTACAATGGGCAAGAGATGTATTCAGTTTTCAGTTTTATATGAGAAAGAGCTTCTGGGAAATGAAATGCTGCCATTCTGTGTAAGCTTTATTATGTTGCATTATACAGAGCTATTTTTAGGTACTGGATATTTGCAGTACATCCATTTCAATGAAGTACATCCATTTTCAACATAATTCCATTGTAAAGCTATTCAAGGGTTTAGCTGCTAAATATAGCACTTCATAAATAATGTGAAGCTTTATTAATATGGATTATCATGTATTGTACTGTGAAAAAGCACAGAATGCTTTCTGTAACCACATCATTGCATGCTTCCAGGATTTAATCAATTTCTTCCTCTCTTAACTACTCAGCTTATAAAGTAGGTTATTTAAACACAAAAGCCACAGTTCACAAACCTGGATGACTAAACCTAAGCACCTGAGGGCATATTTAGATACCTAAATGAAACTGATCTGATTTGCAGCACCACTGAGCATTTACTGCCTTTCTCTGTTAAAAATAAGCTTACCAAGGTGTCTAGGTCTATGTTTAGGTTCTGAAACTTAAGCTCCTGAAACTAAGCAAGTAGGGTCAGAAAATTTGCAAGTTTGCATTACAGTTAAATACAACAGTCTGTATCATATCTACTGAGACCTCTGAATAGCAGATTGAGGATTAATTCACTCAGAATGTAGAATGTTTCCAGATTCCCTGACAAAACATGACATAGTAATTAATAGTCCATGAAGTAAAAAATTACTTGTCACTATCCTTTGGTTTCTTAACTGACATGAGACTCTAAGTAGAAATATAAAATGAATTCGCCTTAGATGTTTGAAACGTGTTTTTAAAAGTTTACTAGTACAGGCTAAAACTATAACATAAAGCAGGGTGATAAAATCAAGAGAAGAGATACATTTCTCCCTCTCATTTTAAAAAGAAGCAGAATTCTGGTCAGCTATGTAGGCAAGTATGACTATTGTCTTACAGATGGTAGGTTGGATCTTGCCTTTCAAAGAGGCTCTTTCCTCAACAAAGACAAAGATGAAGCCCATTTGAAATAAAAGGAGAGAGAGAAAGTAACACAGAAATGGCCTGGGAAGAAAAACACCTGCCAACCCTACCAATTTGAGCTGAAGATGACTAAGTATAGCAGCAGTTCACTGCCTCCTTTCCTGGACTGTTAGCCTACTGAGCTTTTAGACATATAGTAGAGAGGACTGCCAGATGCCCACTTATCTTGGGTGAAGGGCCATGATGCATGTGCAAGCAACCCTACGGCACATGCTCAGTGAATGTGGGATGTGCACCACCAACGGAGGACTTCATGCAAGTGTGTTGTAGATTCAAGTATGCATGTGTAGATGTTCTGATCTGGGACTTCTTAGAACTACATACAACCTGTGGACTGCCTGCTGCTAGAGGGTTTGAGTACATTAGCTCAAGTCATGCCCCTAAAACATAATGAAGGCTACTTAAAAACTTATGTTAAATTAGGCCCTGATGTAGAAAATGGTTTTAAAATGTTTTATATATAAGACTATTTTATATATTTATACTATATAGATATACAGTAATATAGACATGTACTGCATGTGCATTTATTTGTGCTATATTTATTGTATAATTGTTATATTTATATTAGAGGTTGAGGGGTATTGAAATAACCGACCTGCCCAGCTGCCCGGTGGTTCCCCCGACACCAGAGTTACCTCCAAGGTACGCTGAACACTAGGGAGCTACCATGTTGTTATGTCACTTCAGGAAGGGCCACCTCTAAGAGGAAGTCATAGTTTCAGCTAATCAAAGTTGGCTGATGCTGTGATGCCACTCTGAGTCAGGAATGGTGCTTCCAGGTAGTGACATAATTCCACGTGGTGAACGCTTCAGTCTGGAAGTAAGTTGAGTATTTAAAATATTCACCCTAGTAAAAGACATCCAAATGCTCCTATTTGGATGTTGCAACCATTGAGTCACTCTGCTTCTAAGCTGTGTGCTCCTCCATTTCTTGAATTCAGCAACATTTTTTAATTTATTAATACATTTATTTTTGTAAATAGAAATGCTGGGGAATATAAATGGTTTTCAATATTTTCTGAAATTATGATAATATTCTAATAGCTGATGTCTCCAGAGGATTCAAGTGACAAAGCTGACAAAAGGAAACTTACATGTACTTACAAGTATCCTTCTGACAGATCAATACTATTAACATGTATCTGATTGATAGTTAATATTAAATGGCTTTGGTATTCCTGGTCTCTTTCCTAGCTGACTTGATATCTTCAGCGTAGATCCAACTAAGGCAACAAAGGCTTAGGCACCTATAAATAAGCAAAATGTAGTGCATTGTTTCAGAGCAGATAACTCCCAAACTGGGATCCAGAGTTCAGTGTTAGGTATGATTGTTCCACTTCAGTATATGAGAATGCTGCAAGAGACTATACAAAAAATCCAGCACCATCATCTGGCAAAAGGAGAGGTGGGTGGTAGAAAACACTCAGAATTTGGTAACTTTAAGTACCTTATTTTGTCTGAAATTTATGCTTGACACAAGAGTATTAATTGGCAAGGCTACTTGGTTTGATGGCCCTATGTTTACTTTGTAGAGAGGAATAGGACATCCTTTCTTTCGAAAACTGTACAGGGAACAGTTAAGTCTTGTGATCTACTTTAAAATGTAGCAGGTAGCACACAAGGGAGAAGGCACCAGTGCTTCCACCTTATGTTAATCTCTAAGTTCTGGTCTCTGCCTCCCAAACTATTTATAAATCAAATGTTATGTATTAAAAGAAGAGAGAAAGAGTCAGACTACGAAAAATGAGCCGATCCCAGAATTTTCTTCTCTTTACCAAGAATCTCAGCTACTGTTCTATAGAGTCAGGCTCTTTCTGTCTTTCTCTCTGTTTAGCCCAATGAATCTTGCTTTACTTTCTTCATAGTAATTTCCACAAGAAGGAGGACAAACACATCCTTTTTCTTCAACATTTTCTCCAACTGTATCTAGAAGGTAGAAAAGATGAAATTAATCTTTCCATGCAGAGAAGAGCTTTTGGTTCTCATGCAAATATTTTAGAACCAGTCCAACAGTGGCACCTCTCCCTCATCTACCTGAATTTTTAAAAGAAAAACTGCATTGTTATGTGCCCATTCCTCTTGGCATAGCTGGATGCTCTCTGTGATCTGTCATTGGACATAGGTAACAGATCATTTCTGCATCCAAATTCAATGTGGTATGAAATAAGCCTAAAACCGCTCAGAATAAGGCACTTCTGAGCATAAACCACATGCGGTTTAGCAGCCTTCAAGGTCAGGGAACTGCTTAATTAATGTAGCTGTCTCCCAGCAAACAAATCTTCGTTTAGGTGCTTTAGGATTCTGACTCATGATCAGGTCAGCTCACTCCAGGATGACTCATCTGCCACTTGGGCAGCAATTGCTGAACTGTTAAAAATTGTAGTCCGGCATATTAAGTGCAAACCAAAATCAGTCCCATCCCAAAACCCTTAGATCCTGTTTGGATCTAAACCTACTTCCTAAATGTCTACCCCAGCTAGCATCAAATGGCATCTGTTCGTAGCATGTCAGCACAGAAAAAGGTTTGAATGGAAGCAAACACTTAATTACCACCTTCTTCCTTTGTAGATTAGCACACAAGCTTGATTTGATCCACTTTCAAAGGACAACGCCACAAAACTTGCACAGATGCCATCAATGCTGTATATGTGGTCTGAGAGTAATGTCCAACTCATTCAGTATCAACGGGTCTATCAGCTTTCAAATGTATTTAATTTATGTAGGAAGAAACATGATTCCTTTTTTGTACAGTGAGATTTATCAAGCCAAATAAAAGTTGCAAAGTTTTTCTGAATGTTTGAAATTTGGAGTTTGTTAAATTTTTTTTACAAACTCAGCTAATTGAATTTCAAAAACCATAACATAATTGTAATATTGATCAGCCTTTTCTCTTCTTGTTCCAGGAAATGACAGACAACCTAAGCAATGGTGGCCCACATCTGATTTATAATGGAAGTATATATTAACAGATATTTAAAAGTTCCATGGAAAGAAATGGGTTTAGCACTTTCTTCAGGAAAAAAATAGACTTCAAGGAATTAAGAAAATGGAACTATCTTAGCTTTTATGGCTCCAGTGTTACAATTGCAGAACAGCACAGTTGCATTTTCCTTTTAGAAACGTTCAAAATTTGTCTCCTAAACATTTTGAGGATATACAGTATTTATTCATTTCCTGGCTACTCTCTATTTCTTTTTTAATTTTTTTTTTTTTGTCTGAATAACTTTTCAGAATTCTGTCAGTATTTGAAACAGACTTCTCAAGACTCTTCTTCTCAAAAAGACTCAAAACCAAGAAAAAAAATAATCAAACTGGGCTACATTTAGCCTGGTCACAGCATTTCTAAAGAGAAGAGGGCAGAGGAAGGATGGCTCAGGGGAATCTTTTTCTCCTCCCCACATAGCAGCATCTGCTGTAATATGATGGCATCAGATCATCTGGCACGGTACCAGCAACACACTTGCACAGTTCTTCTCCCCATATGCAGCCAGCCCCAATTTTCCCAGTAGATTGTATCAAAAGAGAGTGCAAATTACTCTTCCAAAAGGCTCCCATTTCACATTCAGAGTGTAAATGAAGTGTGCTGAAAGCACCATCAATGTCTTTGTTTTGAAAGACAGAATGCTCTAAGAATGCCATAAATCAAAACCTCAACAATGCCTTGTTGTAAAGAAATTGTAAATATTTCCAATTTGTGAATTAAGTATATTTCGTAATTTGTTCATAAAAGATAACAAATAAAATGAAATCTAAACCACAGATTTTAGAGAGTTCTTCTGGGGGTTTTCCTCGTTAGAAAAATCCTGCAAAGATGAATATGCTTGCAGTTTTGCACAACACATTGAAATGTTCCTAAAGGGGTGAAGCAAACTCAGAAAGGAGAAAAATGAAGCCTGAACAAAAGCATAGTCAAGGTCAGAACACACTGGCAAGATCTGCACACCCGCAATAGTTTGGGGTCTGTTAGAGCAGTGTGTATGTTAAGGAAGCAGCTTTAATTGACCCCAGACTTTATTGTAAGGCCTAGAGGCTCATATAGCCATGAAAAATAGAAGACGTAATCTGTAACAGAACATATACAGAAGAATATTAATATCAAACATTAAAATAAAATCACTTATATGTTACATAGTGAGTCTTTGATTGTGCTGTAAAGCCCAGCACTTCAACATGAGCTTGAGACGTGAGCATTATTGACGACTAGCAACATTTGGTGATTTATACCCATGTCCCCAGACAAGTGTGAATAGAGTCTTTTTGTTATTTAAGCCATGACACAAAATCCTCAAGAAATTACATTAAATTGTTTTGTGAATCTCTATGGCATAAAATGATCTTTATTTCAATTATCTTAGGATTTTCTAAGTCTGTAAAGGAGTTTCCCATCTAATTACAACATATGAAATATCATCACTGTGATTTCAGTCTTTCCAACTTCATGCACATTAGTTGGCTGGTTAAGCTTGTAAGTCAAAAACTGGTCCACCTGCTAAGGCTACTCTTCACTTACCTACTGTCTCAAAGGGCTTTTGAATCTTCTCAAAGGCTGTGATATACTAATACGTATTATGTACATTAGAAATTGCTAATGAGACTGTTCAAGTTCATAAAGAATACAGTTGCTGTCACAGCAAAAGAATTAGATGTTAAGGCACCTCTGCTCAAGGAAAGTGCTTCCGTTCCCAGGTCCTACCAGCCTTTAGACTGTCTCCCTGCTACATTCTAGCTTTGGGCTCTTTATAGATGCTATTGCTTCCTCAGCTAGATGCTCCTCTTCCTCAGCACCAGGAAACATAGGATACATCTGTTCCCAGTATGTGCCCCTTCTGAGAGAACTTTTGTTGCAGCTCTGGACACAACTTCTCCAAGGCAGGACTACTGTCTAAATGGGCTGCAGAGTTTCACACAGGTTGAAAAAATACGCACTGGACATCAAACCAGGTTCTGTAAGATTCCCTTCCTAACTGCACCAGTACAAACCGTTACTGTAACTTATGAAATACAACCACATCACTTCTGATGCTTTTCAGGAGGTGCTGAAAGGAGAGTGGAGGGATCTGGACTCCAGAGAACAAAAGATTCAGTTGTATAGGGGTTTTCTTATTCTTCTTTTGCCTGTAGAAAAACTGGCTGGTCCCTGCATTAATAAAAGCTTTGAAAAGGCAAAGCTGGAATTGGAAAGACTTAGGAACAAATGCAATGAAGACTGCTTCTACATGAGACATACAAAGAGGATCAGAACTTTTAAGTTCAAAGTAAATTACAATAATACAAGGAGGTGGTAGGGGAATTCTAGGAAATGCTTCACTTCGTTTAAAGAAGTTTGTTCCGTAAGTGCGTACAGAGTTCAACTGTAATGGAAATACTTTCTGTATGTTTTCATTACTAGTACAGTTGAAAGGACACTCATTCCACTTATCCAACTGTATGAAAAACAAAGCTTTCAGTTTTCAGAATGTGACCAGCCAACATATCTACACCAATAGCTTGTCTTGCACAATCTTTAATATATATATTTGTTGCATTCAGATTCCCTTCAGATGGTCTAGGGAGGTATGAAGAAGCAGGTCAGATTCAATAAGAAATTTATATGTAGTAAGCCATAATGTCCAAATAATCATACTAAAATTTTCCTTGAGAGTGTGATTTTTGAAGATACACGGAAAAGAGAGCATAATGGCTTACACCATTTTTAGCTCTTTCAGATCCCAGTCCTAGGCAGGTTAAGGCATTTCAAGCAGCCTTTTATCATTAAAAGCTTAGAAATCTAAAAGCAGACTGATATTAGATTACCATGTCATTGTAGATATTACTGTACAATCTTTCTGCCTGAAATGATTCTACCCAGCTTTCCCTTGCTGCATCAAAGCGACATCTTTAGTTCCACTACAAATCTCCAACAAGTTCCACAAAGCTGTTGTGCATGCATCTGAAGACAGATTTTGAAGACTACTTTTAGAACATGTACAGGGGTGAGCTAAGGCGGGGAGGGTGAGGGAGGAGGAGAAAAAGATTAAAAAAAAAGAAGAAAAAAAAAAACCCTAGAATTTTTTCAGTAAAAAATAATTTGATTAAAGTGAAGATGCTAAACCCACCCCCACCCTAGATTAATATCATCAGCTTGAGGAACTCTGAGTGAACTTGTGAAGCTTGCTCAGGAAGGTCTGAAGCTTGCCCAAAAAGATCTTTATTTCCCCTAATGACAAAATTATGAAAATATGATTCAAAGTTCTGAAGCGAAAAAAGGAACTGGGTGGGACGAATCAGTAGCTGGAATTTTGGCAGAAAGCTGTGTGCCTGGAGAGACTTGTTAGGCTGTGAAAGTGCATTCTGTTTCAGAAAGAAGCCACTTTGATTTGGAGCAAAAAGTCCAGAGGGCTGCACCAAGGTCTCTCTCATCATCTCTATACAAAGGAGTCAAAGAAACATTGAAGACACAGGATAGACATATCTACTTCTGCCAGGGAACTAACAACAAGCTGGGCAGAGCAGCCTAACAATTGCTCTCTGATTCCCTCAAATGAGCCCTGAACACATTTAGAAGTGCCAGTTTTCTTGGTTTTCTCCCCTTGCATTGCATTTGATTTGCTGTAAGGTATCTTTTATGTCCTTTAACTGCCAAGTCACAGCAGAATGCCTTCAAGATTTCCACATCAGTGTAATTTTGCTTTGTAACCAGTAGAAGCTGTTTTTTTCCTCAGAGATCCTTTCTGAAATCCAGTTTAAATCCTGCCATAGATTGCAAAATGTGTCTTTCTAAAAATGTTTGCAGCTATGGCATGTTGAACAGATTGACCACACACACTAAAAATAATGGCATCCACAAAAATACCTGTTTTGATGAACTGGCACGATGTGCAATGGGAACAGGCTAGGAAGACAGGCAGGAAGAGGGACCACAAGCACAACTGAAAAAGTTTTGAACTGCAAAGTGTCACTACAGTGCTGCATATAATTCCACTGATAGAAACCAGGTATATGAGTCAACAAAACTTCTCTGTACCCTTAAGAAAGCAGACATAG
This sequence comes from Coracopsis vasa, assembly GCA_026283785.1. Lineage (NCBI taxonomy): Eukaryota > Metazoa > Chordata > Aves > Psittaciformes > Psittacidae > Coracopsis > Coracopsis vasa. The sequence goes on along the minus strand of JANHGB010012045.1, from coordinate 6,197 downwards.
ATTTAAAAGGAGCTAAGAGCTGTTAGGATTTCCTGTCCTCTTTCTCACATCCCATTACTAGTAGCTAGTGTGAGACAAATCAAATGATGTAACTGGGTCCACAAACTTGCAGCTCCTCTCCCACATCATTAGGTGAACCCTTTTTTCACTCTCTCCCACTTCATGCTGGTTCAAGCTAGGAGGTAATTTCTTATATCTTCCCTTATCTTTTTTCTGTTAAAATAGAGGCGTACTCCTTAAATTGTTCAGTACTGAATAAACTCTTACCTTCCCTGTCCAGAGAAAGCAAATACAGATCATTGACTTAATTTTACAGCAAGATTGCAAACTAGGCAAATCTAAATCTAAACCATGAAGTCCAAGCACCCAGACGAACAGTATTAAATTCCTGTGGTTTGCTACACTTACTGATATCATTGCTATCTTCCCCCTAAATCCAGACATAAACTCCAAGAATGCTGACAGCTAATATTTTCCTGAGGACTACTTATTAACTGTGTAGCACCCTGGAATAATGTGTGTCCATTAAACATAAAGGACAGTAGCTTAATATTGATACCCACACTGTGGTGGCAGCAAGAGAGATCTTTAAATGGTCCAAGAGTTCTGGATCTAAATGCTACAAAATGCATGGGATTCTCTACCATTGTATTTATGCAAGGGATTGTTTTGTTTCTATTTTATACTTGGTAAAAATATTGTATAAAACCACAAATAACACTGTTAAGCTTGTAAACTAAGACACTGAAACCTGAAGAAATACCTGAATGGATTTTAAGACTAGAAAGCACCTTATGATCACCTAGTTTTGACTTCTGTATAGCACAGGACATGATACTTCATCTGACAATTCTTATATTGCATAACATCTGGATAAACAACATATATGAAATCTGATTTTTATTTAAAGACTTCAAAAGCTGTAATCTATCACCTCTCTTATTCCAGTGAGCAGAAATTTTCCCACTTTAAAGTGATGTGTTTCTATGCAGATGTTTTTCTTTCTTTCCTAGGCACTGGCTTTCACTACAGTATTGTCTGATAATGTTAGGAGCCTGGGAGAAACTGGGATCAAGTCATGTCTTAACCTTCTCTTGGGTGAACTTCTTAAATTGCCTCATTGTGGAGCAGATTTCCAGACGTTAAATATATATATTTCACTTCTTTCCTAAACCCTTCCAAATTTTTCAAAGTAAAATTATTCTTCCTGTGCATAGGAATTGTGACATTATCTTCAACTACTTATCCCATTTATCCCTGTCTTAGTAAAGTTGCACTGGACTGACAGCCATCAGGCTAAGAGCTCTCATCTCTTCTCTTTCCCTGATTGCTTCAATCTGATCTTTATACTATAAGAATTTTAAAATGGAATAAAATTTCATACTCTTTCGGCTTTCTTTCCCCTGTTTCCTCTCAGACAAACTGCCTATTTTACCCCTAGGAGGAAGGATATAAGATAGGAATTCTTTATGTTTTAGAATGGGTCTCCTTCCCTGATTTCCATTAATGGATAGACAGATCTTTTGTGTGTATTTCAGGCTGGCAAGTTTAGTTTAACACAGATGCCTGTACACCTAGGATCTTAAAAGGTTTACACTGTGCAGTAAGGAATCCTTCAGAACCCCCATAATCCTCAGATGCAGAACCTGCTACGGTGTAGTGGTATTAATAAGGCAGTCCTGACCTGAGCTAATTAGCTGTGCTGAGAGGTAAGGCTGAGAAACCTGAACAGAGAACCACATACATATGAATATATAGCTTCTGCACAATAGAGATAACAGTAATGCACTGTGTGGCACAGGCACACCTATAGTGCTTCAAACCCATGCCTAACTCTGCAAAGAGAGAGCTCTGCTCTTGCTGGCTTTCAAAGCCAGCTGTCAAACAAAGCTGAAGGACTACACAGAGATTACATTTCCATCTGTCAAAAGGAAGATGCTTGTTTTATGTTAAATGGTGTGCTCATGAGGAAATTACCTTTCTTCCCCCTTCTTATGATACCTGTTAGCTTTTCCAGTCCATGCTATGGACTTGGGTCATAACAGCCTTCCAGCAGGTAATGCAGCCAGAATGAGCACCCAACAGAACAGTCTCAAGGTTATATAAATAGTTATTTGTTGTAATTTGCCATTCAAGAAAGTGCTGCAACATTCTTAACTCTGTGGTAATTCTATGGCTACAGTAATGAGCTTGTATAGGTATAAAGGAACCAATTGCATCCCTGTTGCAAAACTGAAAAATCTGGGGAAAAACACTGTTTCTGAGAAAAAAGGTTTAATAATGTATTGACACATCATATATCTAATGACATTAAAAAAAAAAATTAGAAAAAGGAAAAAGCAAGGTGGATATGTGCTTAATTTACTCTTGTGTCACATGTTTGGGACTCCCGAAAGCTGTGTCGTATCATATTCAATATTTGATTTGAAAATCACACATGCAAAAAATAATGACAAATATTCAAAATTAACTGCTCACGCTTTATGAACAAAGGGTAGTTTGCATGTGCACCTTGGGGCCCAACTCTTAAATACTAAATTAATGTCCCTTTTGAGGACTACATCTATATATATGTGCTTAAGGAACTGCTTCCACTGAGAGCAATGGGACTACGACTCATGCTTAAAGTTAATCTTGGATAACTGTCTCAAACAGAGATTCTTTTGTGAATGACAGCCTAACATTGAGATGAGTCCAGTGACTAGCAACTACTCTTGGTTTGCAGTCATGAGAATCAGGCTCTTAATCTGCATCGCCCTGAGCTCTGTAAAAATAGCAACTGGATGTGCAAACCAAAAGCACAGAAGTGATCAGTCAGAATAAATGAATTCTAAAAGTACAGATTTACTGGAGGAAAAAAAAAAAGGAAAGAGACAAACAAAAGAATTTCTACTATTAGCACCCAATGGTGAAAAATGCCCAATTCTATCAGTCACTGCAATGAGACCTGCCTTCCCCACACAGTCCCCTGAGGTAGACTGCACTGTCCCTCACTCCCCACTGCACCTACATATTGCAGTCTATAAGTCTGCAATGCTTGCAAGTCTTTAAGATGACTCTTTTTAGTCGTTCTCCCAAACACATTGCTCTTAACCCTGAAAAAGGTTCACGCTTGAACTCTGAAGGTTTATTTGGCAGGATTTACTTTTGATTTCAAACAAATGTACATTCTGGGGACTTCCAGGATATTGTGTCTGTCAAGGAATGGAAACATAACAGATGCCCACCAGCTTACTGGCAAAGAGAAGAGGTTCTGTCAAAACAGCATATTTATTTGGAATTAAGAATTCAATTTTAAATCTTGTTTTTTGACAACACTCATATCTTTAGCATTTACATTTCCAATGTTTATACTACTGTCTTAAGAACACTTAAGTAGAACCTTTATTTCCAAATAAGCTTTCATAACTTGGCAGGCTTATGCTCACTTTATAAATATAAGAACTTTAAATCCTTTTCCATATAAACATATGCAATATTTCCTACCAAAAGTGTGTGACAGCCAAGAAGTTCAGTTATTCTCAATCTATGAATTTGTGAAAGACAGCTCATCCAAAATAATGCATCAGCCCAGGCATAATTAAAAATACACACGTTCCATAAAGGTAAATAAATAAATACCCTCCAAGTATGAAATAGCAGCAACTTGCCAGGAAAATTATACTGTATGTTAAAACATCCCATAGGTTCATTGGAACAGAGCTGTGGTGAAAAATGACAGGAGACCTTTTCCTCCTAAGAGTGCCCACAGTTCTCTGCTGAGCTGGAAATTAGCAAATAATGAGGTGGAGACAGACACCCCAAGTTGTCCTCTTTGCTGGTATGCACACAATAGTAGGGAGGACGTTGCCAGGGAGGGTTCCTCTTGCCAGCAAGCATCTGTGGAATGATCCAAAGACGTGCAACAGTGATGTTAAGCACCTTGCCTTCTGCTCTGAAACACAGAATGGAAACAGAATGAAAAAAACCCCACAATACAAAGAAGTGCATTTTTCCAACAGATGCCCTCACTACACAGTGTCACTTGAAAAGCCCACTGACTGCATGGGGGTGACTGCGGAAGCAGATGCTATTCACTGAGAATGAGCACAGTGCTGGTTTAGCCCATATTTCTTTATTGTGAGGGTGGTGAGACACTGGCACAGGTTGCCCAGAGAAGCTGCAGCTGCCCCACTCCTGGCAGTGTTCAAGGCCAGGCTGGATGGGGCTTGAAGCAATCCAGTCTAGTGGAATGTGTCCCTGCCCATGGCAGGGGGTTGGACCTGGATGATCTTCAAGGTCCCTTCTGTGACTCTGTGATTCTATTACTTAACATTTTGGATTGGTCAGCAGCAAAAGATTAGGAGCAGGCCTGAGCATTGGTTTAAGTATGCTGTTCATGGCTCCCACTGGCTGTCAGCATGCCTGCTGCAGGGACACTGCTTTGGAAGAAATGACCCTCGGCTGCCTGTGAGCGAGCCAGGCTCACACCACACCTGACTCATCTGGCCATGACAAAGCTGGGAGCATGCTAAAGCACACAATGTCCTCACAACAGTCTTCTCTGGATTTTGGCTTGAGCCTGGTTGTGCTGGTGATCTCATTTCGACAACAGGGCTGGATTTTCTTAGAAAGCTTCCAATGGAAATAGTGTAACATGGACTCATACTGAAGCTAAGCATAATTTAAGACCATGTAAAATTAAATTCTACTGATGAGTCTAGTACAGTGTTAAAAGGCATTAGATTCTAATAAATGCTTTAGGTGGCCTGTTGTCTTACATGCCTTGCTCCCAAAGTGGAATATCCAAAGTTTCTTTAGGTATTTGGCTAGTCAGGGAGAAAGGCTTTGCCCCTCCAAAGGAAACACTCCCTGCTCTCAGTATCCAGAGCTCTGAATCTTCACCTCAAATCAGTAACCTGTGAAGGAACCCCATTTAAAAACTCATTGAGAGTTTAAAAAAAACTTGAAAACTGCCTCAAGAGGACTTCATGGGTTTACTTAAGTCACACCTCAACAGCAAGTGTTTGTTTTGCTCAGTCTGAATGTATTCAAGCTCATATCCCCATTTCTCAGGAGCGTTCACCAAACGACTCGCTAAGGTTAAGCTGGGAGGCCCTCTTCTGTCGGAATGAAGCACGTGTGATTTACTGCGCAGAAGAGCACACAAAGCAGCACAGGTCTGCGAATTACTGATTAGGGCAGTCGGCTACAAGCCCTGAATTCTGCTGTCACCTTGTCACACCGTTACTTCCAGGTTTGGGTGTCGGGGGTTCTTTCCTCCACGACTGCCTAAGCAAACCTGAAAGCAGAAGCAGACTATTGAAAAAATACCAGCGTTACTCAGTGCCACCTCCCTCTCTGGCAGCTGCAGGACAGCTCAGCTTCAACCCAATCTTCTTTCCTGGTCTCTCATCCACACGGCTAGCTTGCTAAAGCACCTGCTGATACTGCAGGTTTGCATCTCCTCCAGCTGGGAAGGGAATCAAAGTCACTTCCCAATTCACTCTTCTGGCCATTACACAAAACAAGGGCTGTCATCTACCTTCATTTGAAAAAAGACTATGAATGTGTTGAGGAGATCAGAGAGCTGAACCATGTATTTTTACAGGTATTCTCATCACATCACACATATTAGGACCCTCAAGACCTGTTCTGCTTAGAGGCTGGCTCCTGGAAATGTTTAGGATGGAGCTGGAGAAGGAGACTTTTGAAGTGGGACAGGTCAGCCCAGTGCACCACACTGGGGAATGGGGAAACCTCTCCACATTAGTTGAAAATTCCATTTCAGACTTTTTTTTTTTTTTTTCACACTCAGAAGTAAAGATTTAACCCAAAACACTCAGATTTGTTACCTCCTCTTTCCTGACTTTGCTGAAAATCAGTATTACCTCCATTTAAGGGAGTTACAGCATTACTAACCTGACGCTTTTGTATAAAGCTGTTCATGGAAAGCAACTCGGTGTTCAAAGGTTTTGCTTATTACCTTTTTTTATACTTCTGTCCTAGGTTCATCAGTAGCAGCCATTTTTCTCCTTCTTAGTAGCTGGTGCAGTGCTGTGTTTTTTACTTTCAGCCTGGGAACACCACTGATAACACCGATGTTTTTAGTTGTTGCTAAGTAATGTTTACTCCGATCAAGGACTTTCTGAGTCTAATGCTCTGCCAGGAAGGAGGGGAAGCCCGGAGAAAGCAGGGACAGGACACCTGATCCAAAC
>JANHGB010012042.1:0-10879 GCA_026283785.1 Coracopsis vasa | reverse complement strand
CTATCCCACATTGGCCTTTTTAGTCATCAGCGCGCTTGTAGTAGGCGTGGGTAAAGCCCTTCCCAAAATCTTCGTTCACGAAGTCAAGCCATCACTCACTCACTCATCACTCATAATCTCCTCCTCCCTCTGTCTAACCAATATTTTCTGTCTTTTTTCCATTGCTTCCTCTCCAAGAATGTCTAGTGATAGCAGCTGGTGCTGGACCTCACTTGGCATATGAGGAACTGACACTTGCTGTTACGTATTTTGGGTGCTAATACCATTCGTGAAGAAGCCGCAGTTTTTACAGGCTGCCCAGATACTGACAAAGAGTAAGTTCTGCATTTATTACAAGTTCTTGAACTGCTACAGATACTACTGTTGTTATTCGGGAGCACCTAGAATCTCCAGTTGAAAGCTGTGATTCCACCATGCCTGAGCTGGCTCTTCCAAGAGTTCTCAAAGTCAACATTCCATAATTCCATAATCAGCTGAAACACAATTGACCTTGACTCTGAGATTGTTTAAATATGTTACGAAAGACAAGTGACAAAAGTGGAGCTTGATGTGAGGTGTAACATTTCTGCTTTCTTTTGGTATTTTGAGTAGCTCTTCAGAGATGCTTCCCAGACTTCCCCATGAAGATGGAAGAGGGAAAACAAGAAACGTAAGCGATCTCAAGGAAGCTGCAAAGTAGGTTTTACCCGTCTTTAGTGCTTGCATTTTGGATTCTGAGACTGTGAAATAATTTAGGAATTGAAAACCAAAGATCAGAATCTGTTGCAGCAAATGGCCGAGGGTACCCAGGCAAGACTTGCCTAGCAGATGATTTCTGTGCCTGAGCACTTGCAAAGTTCCAGTAGGGAAAACCATCACTGTGGTATGCAGAAATGAGCAAGGAGCCGAAAGCTTTAGTCTGCCTCAGAATGACTGTCAGTTTTTAAAGCATTCTGCTTGGTTTTCCTAGCAAAAATTAGTACCAAGGAAAGTTAAAGGAGGTTCAAAACGAAATCTTCATGCAGCAGGACTCGGACCAGCCAGTAATGGCCTCAGCTCTCCCTTCCTACAGCGGCCTTTTTACTACCGTGGACTCTCCTAGTACTTTGGCATCTCACCTCATCAGCGTGCTCCTGTGTTTAGCACATGTCTAAAGGTGAAAAGGCAATGTCCTGGGCTCTGATGCCAGACAGCATGTCCCTTGCAGATGGACAGCAAGCATCTCCAATCCTGGGTAGCAATCAGGATGAGAGAAAACTGCTGCAATAGCCTCCGTTTTCCAGCTGCTCTCCATCCTCAGCCAGTCTGGAGCACAGGGGTAGCTTTTCTTCCCTCTCGATCTGAGGCTGTCGCATTCTGACACCTTACCAGCAGTGCTAACACCCGCACCTTAGGAAGTTTCCTTCTTCTGGCATCTACAACTACACTGTTCTTTGATAAGATCCTTCATTTCTTCTTAGGAAAACGTTAATATGGGCAAGCACTTTTCAGGCTAGGAAAACAACTCCAAGAAGTCCTCCTTTTGTGTCACTGAGCTGTTTTCTGCTTCTCTGCTATTAGCAGTCTTGTCTTTTCTCAGCAGCATCAATAATGTCCTGGATGCAAGATCAATTGGAGTAAAACTATTGAAGACTTTGCCATTTCTTGGTACTGGATTTTAATGTAAGATTCTAATGGGTATTTTTGTGTTTTTCCAAACTCACTTTGAAGTGTGTAGGGAATTGAAAATAGATCACGTACGTGTCTGTTACCAAACCTACTTTTAAACTCTGCTGTAATGTTGTTATGGTTCTGTACATGAGGTAAGGATAGCACAGCATACATGCATACAGTGTGGTCTGCAGTAGCTTTTTAATACCCTGTCAGGCACAGACCCAAGAGGTGCTGTCTTCTGTTGCAGGACCCACCTGTGTGGTAATTCCAAAACTAAAAAATCTTGATTAAGAGACTTTCAAACCAATTTCAATTGCTAAATGTCATGAGTATCTATATAAAACACATCACAATTTCCAAATTGATATTAGCAATATGTAGTTAAATTCATTATAATACATAAATCCAGTATAACTCCATAAATCCAGTGCAGCAGGCAAAGCAACTTAAAGAACAAAAACTACTGAACGGAGTTAGCTTTATCTTGCAATTATTACTCAATATTCAGCAATTAGTAAATATGCAGCACCAAAACAAAAGAAGTAACTATTTTGCTGAAGCAAATATGTAAGTATATGTGCCTAAATGGCCATTCTCTCTAGATCTCTTATTGAAATCAGGCTTATAGTGCAGATTCTTTCAAAGGAGGTACTGCTCAACAGATGGGCTGGAGAGAGAATTGACCATTTTCTGAACAGAATTTCTCCATCCTGAAGCCAGTTTCCACATTTCAAATAGGATACTTTTATAAGGAATTGTGGTTACTTTCAAAGTAGTTAGATAGAATTTTCCTCACACTTTTCACCAAATGACAGCGTGCATCAAATGGTTTCTGGGCAAACATATTAAAGTGCCAGAGTTTGGGTGATGATAGTGAAGGCCTGTTGGTGAAAGGAGGCGGGATTAAAAATCAAATATGGAATTGCTCTATTCTTTTTATCTTACTCCCAAAGAACTGCTGCTTTCAAGGCTCAATTGAAGGGAACCACTCTATTAAGGACAGTTGTAACCATGTATTCATTCAGTTTTGGTGTTACTAGGACTCGTGTAAATCTGAAGCTTACTGTAGATAAAGGTAACTGCTTTAAAGAACAGCGTCAGGATCTCCAAAACAACAGCTTTTTTTTTTTGAGGAATACTTCTGAATTTCAAACAAGCCATTCAGAAAGGGAAAACACATCATGCTGGGAAGCCTTTAAAGGGCTAGGACTTTAGACCAGTTTACAAAGGTTTAACTAAATAAACTGATGTTCTTTTTCTTGTCCCTCTGCCCATCTGGCTTAGTTTGCCCTAAACATCTGGTTTTGATTGTTTGTGATCAGGCTGAGCCCTTTTTTATCTTTAGTCACTGGCTAAATAAACTGGGAATGTTCAGAAGAGAAGTTCCTGACCACAGGCAAGAAAAGGGTTTCATTTCTGTGGAGTCTGTTCTAATACAAAATTCTGATGTCACACCTCAAAATTCTGAGAAATGAAATGTTCTGGGAAGCGTCTGAGCTGGATCTTTGTTGGATGGAACCATTGCACACACTGCTTTATTCGCATTGCTTTAGAAGGCCCCTGCTGAGTAACAAGGCTTTTTGCAGTCATTTTTTCCTTTCTGACTTGCTTTCTGGGAGTGAAATGAAAGCAAATGTTTCCTTACCAAGGACTTGATAAAGACACTGTAGATGTCTTTCTTCAGGGTCCCACTGATGGGTCTTAACAGGTTCTTTTTATGCATCACTATGCCCTGATCATCTTCTTCTCTGATGGGTAGAAAGAGTCACTGCTTTTCCTCCTAAAATGAATTCTTTGCAAGCAGGGATTTTAAATGGAGGATATAAACCAGCAACCTCCACACACACAGGTGTTTCTCCCATTTAGCTTTGTGTGCTGTAGATTAGGCCGTGGCCTTGAAAAGGCAGTGAGTTGGTCAGCCAGTGTAAAGGACCAAACCAGACCTGCACTGGTCCCATTCAGATGCCCTGAGAACTTAGTGTGCGCAAACATTTCTGGCTGTGTCCAGTGAGATCATCATATATAATCTGTCTGTTTCGAACAGCAGAGAGCCATGAGGAAATATTTCATAAGGAAGATTTTGAAATACATTTTTGCAAACCATTCTCCTACGCGAGACGAAGTGACCCTCATTTGGAGTAAGAGGCACGCAAGAAAGATTCTCATACTTGTTCTCCCTGTGTTTCTGTTTCTCGTCTTTCTAGTGGGCTGTTCATTGCAGTGATGGTGAATCTGCTCTACTTTGTATTATTGAGGTTCACAGCTGGGTTCTTTTCTGGATTTTTATCTTTGGCATGATTGCATTTACAGATTATGGTAGGGTAATCCTCCAGCCTCTTGAGGCTTTTTTTCCTTATTGCTTAATTTTGGGCAAGGAAAGTAAGTGATTACATCAGTTAAATGCTATAGTTGGGAGAACTAGTGCCTAGGTTTAGATACAGTTATGTGAGAAGGGCTTAAATGGCAGCAAAATTTAGTAAGAATCCAGCTGTGCTGATACTTAGCACCAGATGTGGTAACCTGAACTATCTACCCCCAGTGTGCTTAGTCCGCATTCACTTGTACCGATCTTTCTTTTCTGTAGATGTGATGTTATGGCTGGCTAGTCTCGCAGTAATGTGTGTTTGGGTCGTGCTGAGGACAAAACACTTCACTTGTCAAAGATTTGAGTAACCCCAACCTTGTCTTTGCACTCTTCAGAAACGCTCATTTGATATTGATTGATTCTTAACAGGCATCTGGCATTGTTACGGGAGTACAACCATCTTAAAGGAATACCTGGATCTGACTTCACTGTTTCTGATACTGGATTCCAGACAGACTTCAGAGTGTACCTGCAGCTGAGGCAAACATGGTTAGCATTTAGTAAGTGTCCTTTAAACTTGGTATCTGTTAATGGATGTTCAGGAGATTCAGTCACTGTCTTGCTACAGTTTCTGCCTTGTTAAATCTCCTCCCCTCTACATATGTTGCTCATAGAAGTAAGCAGAATTCTCTTTCTTTGTACAGTACAAAAATTTACTTTTTCTGCAAGACTCTGGTATATGTGTAAGGGGCCATAATGCAGTCGCACTAGTGATGAGAGTGAAAAAGGCTTGTGTTACTAGCATTCTACTTCCTGTGTGTTCCGTCTTCACAATGGGGAAGCAGAAAGCAATAACTAAGTCCTGATGAAGATAAGGAGGGGCATTTTTCTCTCTCAGTCTGTTTATGCCCCCTCCTTGAGGGCCCCAGAAATGAGACTAATAACTCTGTGCATCTTTTGTAGACCTATTTACATTCAGGTCACTGAATTTTCTTGGAGGCTGACCTGAGGCTGTGGAACGAACCATCACAAATGTCATCACTTCTGGTTTTGAGAAGTGCTTCGCTGCTTTCTTTTACAAGGGCAGTGTATTTAAAACAATCCTACTGGAACAAGACAGCCTTCAGCGTACACGTCCCTCCCAAGGGAAGGAGGGGCACAAAAGAGAGCAAATGCCTGTCAAATACTACTTGCACTGCTGTTACTGCTCTATTAGCAGGCACACAGGCACTAACTGATGAGGAATGGCACACAACCTGAAACACTGCCTCTCCCTATTGGTAGCTAAATTAATAGAGCAGTAGTTTACTGCTTAAATCTCCTTTCTCTGCTTTGTGTCTTCATGTAACTATGTTGGATCATTGAGCTCACGAGCATCTTCTACATATTGTTGAGGCAGAGATTTTTAGCATGCTGGCCCTAGAGAATATTGGGATTTTGTTAAGTCTTTCCTTGTAACTCCCCTGCCTGATTCTTAGCAGCCAATGTACAGTTTATCCAGAGGTCAGTGTCACTTTCAGATGGCTAAATTGAGATACTCAGGAATTAAATCACTTTCCCAAAGTCACCTAGCGAATCAGTTAAAAGTCCTTGAAGAAAACGTAGGTCCTCTTAGTCCTGGTCTAGAGCTCATCACGGACTGACATTGCTTTCCTTTTTTACAATGCCTGAGACAAGCTACATTAACTTGACAGAGCTGAACTGGATTGAGACCAGCTTCAAAGAAACCTGTGTATGTATTCCTTCCTAGAGAACCATATCAAAAATAGATGCTGAAACATGTGTAACAAAAACTTTGCTCTGAAGAAAGTCTGTGGCTGTGAGCACCACATCACTTGCCACGTGCAGTTCTGATGGCTAGGGGTGCTGATAGTACTTGGGATCACAATTGAACATCATCTCTGATTGTCTGGGTCTGGATTCTGAGACTATGTCAAAGCTGTGGGACCTGAAGCCAATTTCCCTGTCCCTGTGCAAACCTCCAGACACCCCACGGCTGAGGGATACCATCCCTTTGTCTACCTCTCCCTCCGCAAAACTTCTTGGTTTCAGCTAGAAGAGACAGGGCCTGCTGTGTGTAACCGTCCACCACTGCTGAGCTGGTTTAAATGTTGTCTAACCCTCTGAGGCACCCGGAATTAACAGATGTGTCTCAGGGTCAGAGGAGGTGTGCTTCAGGTGTTCAAGACTCTGCCTTCTTGAGGTGGAGTCCAGAGAATTCTTTTACTTCCTATTGCAGCAGTAGGATTTGAGCTGACACAAACAGAAATCAGGCTGAAGCTAGCTCTTTAAACAAGATCTGGGTTATGAATCAAACACTGCTCACAACTAAGAGAGGAAATGTTCCAGGACACGGTGCTCTCAGCTCTCTAAGCTTAGAGCAAGTTCGTGTGATTCCAGCAGCACAACTGGAAGGTGAAAATCATTTGTCCAAAACTGCACTGTCTTAGCCTCTTTGGGGTTTTTTTTGACTCAAATGAGGGGAAAGGAGCTCATGCCAAGCTAACGCTGAGACAAGCCTATTGATTTAAGTACATGTAAATGTTAGAGGAGTATGTATCAGAAAACTGCATTCTTCAGGAAAAGGTCAACTCTTCATTTCCTTTTTATTTATTGTATCTAAATACTACAAATGAGCAGCATTAAAGTATAAACATGCAAAATGCTTGTTATAAAAAGCAGCATTTGTTAAAGGTGAAGTGTCAGAGTCCTGCCTATTCTGACAAACTCTGGGCATGTAGAATTTCCCCCCACAAAGCTATGAAATGGGGTTGAAGATTGGCAGCTGCAGTGAGAGAAGGAAAGAACTCCTCCAGCAGAGAATTCTATCGAGTTCATGAACAATAGTGCAAAACACAAGGTGGGGGAGGAAGGGGAACTACAGAGGCAGCCTATTGGTTCGGTTCTTGATAAATCTAACTTTTGTTTGTTTCCAGTCATAATACTTTGTGGTGTTGAGGTAATAATCATACTGATGCTGACCTTCCTAAGGAGTTGGATCCGGATCACCATTGCATTGTGCTTATAAGAGCTTTCTCTTTTGCAGTACGACATTTCTTATCTCCCAGCTCCCTGCCTTAAGAGTACATACGCTGTTAGCGGCACCATGTATCCTCGGTGCAAGGAGGTGTGTGCCAAGTGTGAGGCACTGTTAATAGGAGTGTAAAACCTACAGCTGCCAGCTTTGCTCTGTCATTGGATTGTCTCCAAAGAGACATATACTAGTGGTAGAAGAGTGGTGTTGTTTTGGCTGGGGCTTTTAATTTAGGAAAGACTGGATCCTTCTGGCTCCAATTAACCTTTTGTCTGGAAATGCATAAATCTGCAGAGAGAAAAGGAGAATTCCATGACCAGACACTGTAATGTGGTGTAGTCCAAGGCTCTTCTTTTCAGCTCTGAGTACAGAGGAAAGCAGAGCAGGATGTGAGAGTTGGGAGGCCTCTTCATTTTGTGTTTTCTGAAGTCTGGATAGGCTTTATTCACAGTGGTTCCTGGTTTATCCAGTGCCAACTCTTAGTTCTGGTTTGAGTTTGGTTTGGGTTTGTTTTAATGGGAATGTAACAAAGGAGAAATGGACTTACCACACCCTTGGTTTTCATTGCAAATAGGCTAAGGTCTCACAGGCCTCAGAACCAGGGCTCTGTTAGAGCACATGGATTTAGCTCTGAGTTTATCTGTGTGCACTTGCTTGTAGTTTTCTGCCCTCTCTGTCGACATTATGGTTCTCAGGAGTCAAGGTTCAGGATTTTTGGAATGGGATTAGGAAATACTGAAGTTCTGCATTCAGCCAGGTACCTGTTTCCTGTCTTACGCTACTGTGCAGTTAAAGCATAGCAATTAATTTTGGCAGCATTGAATTATCCTCTTTAGTTCCTGTTCATTAAAATCCAGGAAGACTGTTAACGTTCTGCCACACTTTCGTTCACAACCTTGACAGGTGGAAGGATTTCAGGAAATTCATAAACTTCCTGCTGGGAAGTGATAACATTCTGTAGTTTTTCAGCAGCATGGAAAAAAGTCACTTGAGGGTGATTATTTTACTGTCATGGGTAACGCATGAGGTGAAGCTCTGTGTGCAATTGCTGTAAACCTAAGAGTCCATGCCCTGTATTCGGGAAGATGCAAAACAAGATGCTAACGACTGGAAATCAGATTGCATTTTTCAATACCCTTTAACTACTCTTTCAAAAATATTACAATTGCCTTGAAATCCATAGATGCAAACAGTTAACAGTCATTACTCTGTCCGTGGTGTCAGTGGAAACCAAGAGGCCTCCCATGAGCTGCTGCACACTGCTAGTATGTAGTGACTGTTTCTCCTGCGTGCCTCTTGCTGGACTTCTGCATCTCTAGACTCAGACAGAAATTGATGTGTTGCTCTTCAGCTCCTGATTGCACACGAGGGTTCCCTTGCGTTCTCCCCAGCTCTTACTAGTTTAGTGGCAGGAATTGGCTAGCTTCGTCTGCTTTTACATTTTGGAAACTGCCTCCTGCCAAACACAGAGCATCAGAAATGGCACAAGTCAATCCTGCAGGAAATACTAAGAGACAAAAAGGGTTGTGATAAGCTTCCAGGGTCACTGGAAAGACAATTTGGAGTAACAGGAAGAGGTAGGTGGCCAGAATGTGAAGAGAACCAACCTGTAATCTTGAGTGAACAAACCCCTGCTCTCTGAAATCCCATCCCATGAGATAACCCAGCTGGAGGCCCTAACCTCTGAGGTCGCTGTGGCCGGTTTACCCAGTGGGGCTGTATCCACTCACTCGCTTACAGGGAGGAGTCCCTGGAGGAGCAGGAGCCGGCACGCTCCAGTTCCTGCTCTGTAGTTGCAGAATGTCAGCCTCTAGAACATCAGCCTTAATATTACAAGGAGCTCTCTAAGCTGCCAGCAGTGAAAAGCCATTCTTCTTTCTGCCTGCCAACAGCCAAAGGCAGGCACTGTTCATTTAGGGCACGTGCAAGGAAAGTCACGTAGTCACAGGAAGGGGTTAGCATGTCCTGGCATTACAGAGACAAACTGACTGTCCCTGCTCCAAAATAGTACTGAAGGCAGGAAAGTGGCTGGGAAGAGAGCCCTCAACTGCAAAGTAGCAAGAGGTAATCTCAGGTGTGTAGGAGCTGAGGGAAGAGCGTGTGACCTGAGCAGGGTGGGACAAGGAAATAAAGGGTAATTACTGAAGGAAGAAGATGTGATTGAAATGGGTTTGTGGCCTGGGAAGAGCAGGATCTGTGAAGCAGTAGTGGAGAAGGAGGATGTAGAAGACAGGCAGGAACATGGCAAATTGCTAATGTTGATTGTAGTGCTGGTAATGAAAGTGGAGTGGTAGAAATGACAAAGTGAAGATGTAAAGACATGTGAAGAAAGAACCCGCAGTCTGCTGAAATCCCAGCTCTAGATTGTGCTACCACTGTCAACGAGTAGCTCAGAGTAAGAAGGGTGATGCTAGAAGAGGACTGATAAAAAGCTTGTTTCTTAAATTGCTGCAGCTTTACTGACATGTTTTGTTTCTTTCACAGGGCTGCTGGCTATATAATGTCTATGTTGTTCTACCCAGTCGTCACCTTCATCCTCATTGCAGTTTGTATTACCTACGGGGCTGTGACAGCTGTGTATCCTTCTGTGTGTGTACCTCTCTGGAGGAACAGTCTTCTGGTCTACAAGTCCAGATAATTCTCTGCTATCTCACCTTGGCCAAACCAGCGTTAAAAGGGCTATTTGGTCACTTGGCACTCGCTGCACCTGTGCACTCTTCCTCACTGGGCATTTGTGTGTGATGTACCAACTGGACAGTGAATTTAATTTCATTAGGAAGAACTGGACTAAAATCCATGCCAAGGCAGAGGATCATACAAGCTCTTTTATACTACATAAGGTTGGCTTCAAGGGGTGAAAAAGTAACCTCAGCAAAGAGTGAATATGCCCTTTCTTGGCTGTATGCCTGATGTTAATGGTCGCTTAGCTTGGGTGGGCTCCACATGTGTTTTGTACAGAAAAATGTGGGAAAGGAGTGAGAGAACATAGAGCGCCCCGAGTCATCTACATTGCCTGACAGCAGCCACTGTCTGTTCCTGGAAAGACAAGGCTTTGGCAAGGTGTCAGAAAGGAGACAGTTGCTTTCTGGAAACAAATTGTTCTTTCTCATGCAAAGAGGGTCAGTTACTGCTGCACAGGACAGTGTTGATTTATCCTTATGCTCTGTGTCTACTGCCACCAAAATCCAAGCTCTCAAAGGACTGCATAATGTGCCTTGTCAGAGGTGGATGTGCAGGAGAGACTGAGTAAGCTTTCAAGGATATTCCACTTGCCCATTCTGGCCATGGCATACAGCTCTGGGATGAGGTCTGCCTTAGTTCCGTAAGTAATTAAAGTATTCAGTCTCATCTGTGGCCCTTCATACGCATCTCTGCATAGCAAGAGCAGGTTTTCTGTGACCGGCACAAGTGTTTTAGAGCTCTTGGTTACCCACTGCAGACTCCTGCGTTGCTCAAAGCCCACAGTTCTGTGATTCCTCCTTAAAATACCTCATTTGGTTTTCTGGCTACATCAGGAGAACCGTGTATAAAGTAATGGCTAATCTAACACCGTGCAAGTATGCAAAGCTGACTTGTGACCCAGAGGCAGGTGTTACAAATACTTACCTGTAGGGAGAGCTATGCTAATTGTATTTCTTAATTGCTATTAAATGCAATGTGGGAAAATGTGCCTATCTTAAGTAATGATTCCTCATGTTAAATCTGAAAATAGTGCTTTGTGTTCAGCTAAGACTCCTTTGTTCAAAGCAATTTAGAGCTATGAAGCAGTTTTGTTGGTGCAGTGTCCTGTGAGCAGGTGAGTATCAACCAGTCTCATTTCCTCATGGGTGGGAAAGGAGGATGCAGAAATACAGGTTTATTTGGAAGAGTGTTCCTGAATTCATGAGCATTTCTATTTTTGTGGTTCT
>JANHGB010012039.1:21084-31869 GCA_026283785.1 Coracopsis vasa | reverse complement strand
GTGGCTACACAGCATCTTCTGGCATGGCATATAGCTAGGAAGTGGTGCTCTGCACTGGGACCAACATCTGTGGTTCCCAAGGACACATCCTCTTGGGGAGTACTCATACGCTTTGTTTTCAAAGTTTATTTATCATATTCTGGGAGTCTTTGGTGCTTTGAAGGTTGTTCAGATACTTAGAGCTTTAATTACCTATTTTTCTCTTTGTTAGAACTGAAATTAGGACAATTACCCTGCTCTTGAAGTCCAGCTTTCTGGTCTCTCTCCTCCAAACAGCCTTAACCATTCATACTCTCCAGCTCACCACAATTTCTACTGCCCCGGGCTCAGCCTCTACATGCCCTTGCAGCAGTTGCATGTAAAAGGCAAAGCCCCCAACCCTAGAAGCCTAATACCTGAATGAGCAAATTGACTGCCTGGAACACACATAAAAAGCAGTGTTGAAATCAGAAACCACTCTCTTACCATTCGATGACGCCTCTGCGTGTCCAGCTTGATGAAGGCCGACGCAGCAGTACAACAAAAACTATACAAAAAAAAGCTTATGCTGCTTCTAAGGTTATGTTACCTGCCTGCTCAGTAGATACACAAAGGGATAAGTAACATTACATACCTGCTAAACCACATCTGTGCTCAATTCCTGTGAAATAAACCAGAGGAAAATCTGCCAAGAGTTTTGTTTTCAATAAACACAAATATGTGAGGTTTTTTAGGAATTTTAATATGAAAAAAAAAAAAAAAGAGGCTCTCCCATGGTTTGGGAGAAATCAAGTTCTCTGCATCCCAGTATTTATGTCAACACCCAACTAGCCCCTAGGTTTATACCAGCTCTTGCAGACAGGAGGCCCGTCTTGAAAAAACAGCAAAGAAGAAAATGAACCCACAACACCAGAGAATATAAAATCATTTTTCCACCTCAAGTGAGTTGTAGTACTGGCAACAACTGCTTTATACTCCATGTGCATACTCCATGAGAATTGTTCTTATATAAACATTTCTTCCCCAAACAGATAGAAAGAACAACTTATTAGAATGCCAGTTCAGAATAGAAGTCTAGAGGAATTACCGGCAAGTCTTACTGTATTCTGCATAAATAATCCAGGTTGATTTGTGAACTTGCACTCTGGCAGCAGCATTTCTAATGTTCAAACGCAAAAGCTCAGTACGGAGTCACCACAATGCTGCTGAGCTGCAGTTGCCAGGAGCAGCACACAATGGGAATGAATCATCACTAACCTGGACTGTCCCTGGGATGCTCAAACAGCTTTCACACAGAAGGCAGTAGCATTCTCCAGCTGAGAGCACAGCAGGCACAGCAGAGGGCAGGAGGATGGCTAGTGCCACCACTGCTTTTGTGTGACACTAATACAGTGCAAATCTTACCATACTAGGAAGAAAATAACCCAGCTCAGGAGTTCCAGCTGGGCTTGCAAGTTGCACTGGTTAAGTGATAGCTGCCTGAGTAGCAGAACTGACGGGGGAGAGACAGGGCTGTGGGTACAGGGTGAGGACTGCACTCTTTTCCATGTCCCGCCAATACTTTGGCTCTGCTGGGGGGCCGAAACAGATCCTGGTTCCCAGTGTGCATCCTGTCCACAGGCAGAGAAAGGGAAGCCTCTAGATTAAGAGAAATCACTCTCCTTCTTTTAAAGGGATAACGAATCTTAGAACTTGTTAGGACTAGCTTATAAGTAAATTATAAACAGCCAAGCTTGCAGAGTGTGGCAGAAAGATTGAGTTTTTTGGTTTGGTTGTTATTTGTTTGTTTGTTTAAAGCAACAGTCCTGTAAAATTAGGGAGTTAAATTGCAATATACATGCAATATAAGCAACATTTTGAGCCTGCTAAGGCATCTGAAACAGTCTGGCAAACAGTACCAAAACAGGTAGGCTTTGATATTCTACCAGTTACTGCTTTCCACAAAATTAATCAAAATCACCTCCATTTGTATGAGAATGTTTTATTAAAAATACGCATCTTGTTTCACATAAAAAGAACTAACACTGTAATTAAACACATCTTCAGAAGTTGGACAGGAATTACTTGAAAAAAATACAGGCTCCTGTAATCCCAGAGCACCCTCTGACTGCATCAGCCACAAATAAACCTCTTCCTGCGTTCAAGGCCCAGAGAGGCCTGTCCTGTACATAGCAAAGTGCCCAGGAAAGAGCAGCTGTACAGTGGCAGGGCTACTAATCACTCACAGCAGCTGGTCCCTGGTGGAGACACATGCAGAAGACATGGGTCCTGCTCCCCCAAATCCCAAGAGGGCTGTCACTCCCCAGCCCTGCTGCTGGGCACAATGGTAACCTTCGCAAGAGAATTGCTGCAGTGGCACCTGGCTCAAGTGTCACAGGTTGGCCATCTCCTTCTGTAGAGGAGGAGAAATAAAGCATAGCACTTCCAGTTAATTTCACTTGGGATCCAGCAGAAACTCACATTAACAGCACTGTTCAAAGAAACCCAGCCGTGCTTCAGTGCAATGGGATGCAATAGTCTTTCTGATAAATATGACCTTAAGTGAAAACTGTGCTGGAATCCACTAACTTCTGGATCCCCACCTCCCACAACTTGGCTTTATAAGACTTTTGGAAATACACAATTTTCAAAGCAACAAGTTACCAGCTGAGGCAGCAGCAAATATCAATTGAAAGTTTAGTGCATAAAAATCAAAGAATACAAAAGAGCTGTCAGAGACATCTGCTATTTAAAGTGTACAGAACAAAACACTGGCTGCATTTACTCTCTTGTAGAAAACATAAGTTTGTCAGGCTGCCTTTCTTGCTCTGGAGATACTGAAGATTCAGCTCCTTTTAAAATTACTGAGATGTATTCCTCACCCTTCCAAAATGATAAAAATGTAAATTCAAAAAGCATACCAGGCGCTGACTGTAAACTAACATTCAGCGACCAGCTCATAACATAAGCAAGGCACAAAGAAGAAGAGACACCAGAGCGACGGAGAAGCAAGCACACGTTAAATCACAAACCAGTAGTCCCTTTGCTTTGACCTGACAAAGCATCAAACAGTATGGTATGGGCAGCTGAAACAGCAACAGTATCTGAGGGTTGGACAAACAGAGTAACTGTAAAGCAAAGTTCAGTTTTGAAGAAACAACTGGCTTGCATGTCATTATGTGTGTTCTAATCCCATGCAAGTCATGATTTGATTAAAAGAAATTAAAAAAAGATACTTCACCTAACATCATGCCTCATAAACCTAAGAGAGTATTAAATTCATGTAACGTTACAGGCCTGTGTTCTCAAGTGCTTTTTGTAATCTAGAGTGTTAATTCCTTAGACTGCAATTTAATCAAGCACTTGGTCCAAAAGGCCTGTCAACTTTCCTGACTATGCTGGAATTTATGACAGGGATCAGCTTCCTTATTCTATGCTGAAATCCGAGCTCCACCAGCTATAACACAATGATTCCTCTTAGTACACAGTTATCGCACAGATTGTAACACAAGAAGATTTGCCCAGCACAGCATTCGTTCCCATGGAAAAAGAAATGAACTCACTTTCAGGGCCTTCAGTGAGTTTACAGAACTGGAATTTTAGAACTCTCTTTTCTTCTTTTTTTTTTTTTTTTTTAGCAAAGCAAATTTGTTCTGAGATTAATAAAATACAAATATCCACTGAGCTCCAGAATGCCATCAATCAAAATAACTTTCCTTACTGGAATGAGGTCTTCAACACAAGATCTCAATTCACCAAAATCTGAGCAAATCAAATACTTCCCTTAATTATAACACTCTTCAACTCACTGTCATAAAACTTCCAGGTAATTTCAGAGCCCATATTGACAAGCTTTGATCCTTAGGGCTGACTTACTCTGCATTTTAGAAGGAAAAAAATATGACTCAAAGACATCCCAGATTGGGAATTTATAATCCTTCCTCATCCTTGCAGAGTACAATTGAAGCTAACCAGTTATTCAAAACCTCATCTTACAGCAAATAGGAATGGGAAACTTTCTCCATTTGTGAGGTGGCAGCACAGGAAATAACTGGATTTTAAAACAGCTCAACTTGAAAGGTATTGAAGAACAAGGCTGAAAAGGTTAAGTCGGTAATTAAATCAGCTACAGCATGAAAAGTCCAACAACCATAAACAACGACTCTGAAAAATACACAAGCTCATTGTTACTTGTATATACATTAAAAAAAATAATTCTAGATTTAAAAATCTCTCCCCAGGGTTATAATCCCCCTCCTAGAGAGATGTTGTTATAGCTTGTGTACAGTGTTCCAAAAGAATCTTTCATAGCCTTCAGAATTCTTCATGGTTTTCCTAATCCATTTTGCAGCAAGTGACATTTCTCTCCAGAACTAATACTTTAAAGCCTAGTTGAAAATCCATCTTTAAGATGGCCTTCAAATAAAATGTTCAAGCTTCTAAACAGAATTTTTAAAATACAGGTGACTTTTGTTTTAATCACAAAATAGATCCAGTGAACTTGCTAACTCAGTAAAAAAGACTAGAAATAAAAATCACAAAAAATGTTTCTAGCCTCCAGCAATTCACAAAATGCTATTACAGTACAGAACAACATTATTACTTAAATCAGTTTTTTGTCTTCTGATAGCTACTTTGAAAATAAAGGGTAATTTGACACTCTTTCCATTACAGAAGTTTGTAAGCAGGTAGCTTTTTGTGTGTGCAGTGGAAAACAGACTGCTACAGAATTGGATTAGTCTGCCAAATACCCTTTTCATACATCACATCTTAAAATATGCGTGTCTAGATGAACATGAAAATCTGAACTCCTTGCACCCAATTCCACTGCTTGCATTTGGATAATGCAGGGGTGCAAGGGTCCACCTATGTAGCTCTTATAATAGGACCATAATCTAATAGTAGCTTATGAAATAGCAAAGAGGTTCAAACTGCTCTGACCTCAGTAATCAGAAGGATGAACGGGTGCTACTGTTAGTGTAATGTCCCAGGAGTAGCAGCAATTTTGTCTGTAGTGAGTTCAGAGTTAAAAAAAAAAACAAACCAAAACCCAAAAAAAGTTGGTCAGGAAGTAACACACGAGAACAGCAAGAGGCTTGCTAAACTCATGGCTCCATCGCTTTGCACCTTTGGAAACCTGACCTTACAAATGATTATGCTCAGCACAACACAGCAGAGAGAATCAAGCCTGCAATTTTCACGGTCTGAATGAGCACAAGAACTTGGCTTCCAAGAGTTTGTCTTCTTAAGTTGCATGTGTCACAACAGGAATGTCAATTTCCATGGCAGAGAGGCGAGAGCGTGCAGAATACGGCTGGGAGGCATAGCTGTGCATGCTAGGAGCATGGGAATAGAGGGGCTGCCAAAAAGGAGAAGGTAGACTTTTACATGCACAGTACCACAGAAACAGCATAATGGAAGTGAAAAACAGACCACCAGCACTGGCAATGGCAATAAACACAGAGATGTCAAAGCTAAAGATAGGCTCATATTTTCTGTTCAGATAGTTGTTATAAAAAATGACCCAGATTGATGGAGTGAGACAAATGGCACACGCAAGCAGGAACAAGAGGCCAGCCACGAGGTGGCAGCCTGCACTGTTCACAAGGCATTTGGCCAGTTTGACGTTTGGCACAGTCGATACAAAAGCTGTGTTACACATGCCAATCAAGCAGAGAAACAGAGCCGAGACAGCAGTTAACATACTGAGTGGAAGGGCAAACTGAAGAACACGCAAATCCAGCTGATCGACAGCAGTGTACCACTGTGGGTCATATATCACACAGTCTCTGCTCCCGTCAAAGCGAGCGCACTTAATCCAAAGTCCAGTGTAAACTGTCACGTTCCTCTCATTCTTGTTGAATGTGCACAGTCTCATTTGCCTCCAGTTTGGAAGAAGAACTGCTGCAAGGAGTCCAGCTACTGAGGCGGTTCCGCTGAGGAAGGCCAGGACAGTTGCTGCATGAACATCCCTGCAGCCCATGCTTGCCCACAGAAGTCGTTTCCTGCAATGAGGATGAGGAAAAAAAGTCAGTGGGTGAAAGTTTACAGACACAGGACTAACACTGACTCATCCCAGGTTAATAAACTTGTATGGCAGCTAGTAGGCAGTAACTCTCTGGCATGTTCTTTGCCTCACACCCTTACGTGGAGGTAGCACTACCAAGTTCATGCTTTAATGAACCACCAGATTCTTTCTCAGCTGACAGACTCCTAAATTCACTGTGATCCAAATCCAAAAGGAGCACTTGAACATGTAGTTCTACACAGCCTTTCATCTTGTGTCACTGTGTGGACTTCTACAGAGTTCAGGTGGAGAAAGTGAATCACTGACTGAGCGTGATTTAAGTTCACCTCTCCTCAACTGGCAGCTCCTCCTTTAGCCCAGATGTAATATCAGAGTAGGACTTTTAAGTCCTACCTTAAAAAAGAATTGCTTAAACCCAACACAGTTAGACTGGACAAGGAATAATATGTACACAGTTATACACATTGTATATAGAACAAATTGTTGATGAGAGCTGCAAAGTAGCAGAGAAGACTCTGCTGATTAACGTACTATGATTTTTTCAAAAGCAATTAACAGTTCTTCCACACTACATCTGCCTCTCAAAACCAGCTGCCCAAGACGCAAGCAATTCCAGAAAGCAGATCGCTTTCCAGGGGTCACATTTTCCTCTTCAAAACAAGTGTTAAAGAATACTGCTTCCTTTTCAATATAACCCCTGTCTGCGTACCCAGTATAGTCTCTTACCTGGAGGGATATCAGGAAACAGTCTCAATGATGGGTCTTTTAAAAAGACTCAATCTGAGTAATCCCCTCCTCTGGGTGCTTGAGATACTTCAAAGAAGCCTAATCCATAACAGGCACTGAGCATCAACTCCAGAATGTACTTGAAGCAAGACACTAAAAATTATAGTACCTAAAAATGAGAGTACCTTGAATATTCTCACTGAATGCCATTCAGTCATAAACTCCTACTGAAATTTCTTCAAAATCATTACAATGCACTATGCTTATTTGTCTAAAGTCACAAAACAATTCTTTAGGTACCAGAAGCTCTACCTAACGCATACACAAATACCTGAACATCTGTATCTCAGAAAGGTTGCAGACATGGTTGCAACCATATAGAACTACAATCTGATCCCTTACTCTCCTTCTACGCCTGCAAACATCAAATGCCCAGGGAACTTTTCAGATGAGGAATTTCCACATATACTGGAAGCAGCT
Organism: Coracopsis vasa; assembly: GCA_026283785.1. Classification (NCBI taxonomy): domain Eukaryota; kingdom Metazoa; phylum Chordata; class Aves; order Psittaciformes; family Psittacidae; genus Coracopsis; species Coracopsis vasa. The sequence continues at coordinate 24,677 of JANHGB010012039.1, read as the reverse complement.
GGAATAAGCACAGGAGTGACCATTTTCAGAAACCCACAGTTTATGCAAATTCATTTGCAAAGGTAGATTATGAAAATCTGGGCAGAGTTAATGCAGGGTGGGCAAAAAGAGATGCGAGGTTCATCCGTATTCTCTAACAAGAGGGTGGACGAGAAAAAAGGGGGTATTTTCTTTCCTTCTATGTCACCAAGGTACACTTACAGCAAGGACTACACTGCCAGTACTTTGGACAGCATGGGGAAATTTGTATTTTTCCATTACCTCTGCTGTACCAGTTACACAGACAGAAGACTTTAGTCTCTAGTTCATCCTATGGTTGCCAAGCGTATTTAGACCACCCTGCATACTTTATTTTTGGTAGACGCACCAGGAATGCAAGGTAGGGATTTTGGCTGGGCTTTGCTGGGGTTTCTTTTTGGTTTGGTTGGTTGAGGGTTTTTTTTTGTTGGTGGTGGTTGTTTTGGGGTTTTGTTTGTTTGTTTTTTGTTTTGGTTTTTTTTTTAATAAAATTAAAGAGTCCTTAGTGCTTCTCTTGGCTTAGGAAAGACATAGAAAATATCTCATTTTCCCATCAGAGGTATCAAGGGAAAGTGAATTTGTAGGTAAGTTATCCATGATCACTCCATCCGAGGGAATGCTGTTGCATGTTGCAAAGCTGCTAGCTTTATAACTGTAATTACAGTTATAAAAGCTTCAGTTACAGGTCCCTGATTAAGTCAGTAACAAAACAGATGTTGTCTAAATTAAGACTGATCCAGTGTACTTACCAACAGTGTGTTCAAATCAAGAGAAACCTTAGCAACTTCTAGAAGTAGGAAGAAAGGTGTTACTGGATCTAAGAAATAGAACAAGGAGAGTGTCAGCATCATATTAGTTTCATGCATTTGTTTCAAGCAGCAGTTTACATTGTAATTCAGAAATAAGGAATCTCAGATACCCTCACATTAGGCTGACTTCAGCACCTTTCTACAATTTCCTCTTATTTAAAAAACAAAGCTCAAACTACATTTCCCTCCCACCCCCACTTTCCCAGAAGCATGTTCTCTATCTACTCATCTCTGTCTTTATGGAACAGATAAGAGGGGTGCAAACAGCTCCCTTTCTCAAGGGTGTTCCAAGACACAAAGGTTTTCAGATCCTTGGTTTTATGTTTCTAACAAAATAAACCCCCAAACACGTCATCATATAAAATTATTATTTCAGATGTTAGGTTCCAGGCTGCACTTAAACAGCAGGGAGAAGGGGATGCAATTATTTTTAACGAGAGAGAACAAAACACAGACTCTGAACTGTTTATATACTTGTGGTTCTTTATTCCTTCCTGGCTTCTACACAAAGGAAGTACCGATGATGCCTTTTCAATGGCTGTCCAGCTTTCTCAGAGGAAGATAAAGGACCGTTTTTTTGTGGAGTCTCTACACCTATACGAGATCCACACCACTGAGTCCCAAGAGCAATTATGCAGGTCATAATGGAAAAAATGGCTTTTCTGCTGGATGATGTCAGACCTACAAGGATGCCATTATGTGACTGTTCAGAGCTACAATCTATAGGTGCGTTTGCTGTACTAACACGTACAATGACATTGAATTTCTCTTAAATAACCTATATCAAAACCTGAAATAATCTAACATTTATATATGTGTAGCTCCCTGGAGTGCAACATCAAAGAATTTCTTCTATCAAACCATCTAGGCAAGACAGAGACCTGACAGCACACACTCATGCAACCCATATCTTTCACTAAACCAGAAAGTGAATTTCCAAGTCTGGAGTCCTCCAATATGAATGCTATCGCATGTAAGACACAGAAATGCAGACAAAAATCGAATCAAGCATTTCCACTACCAACTTAATCAGCCAAGACTGCTATGAGTAAACACAGCAATCTGGGGCCACTAACTATACAGGGCTGCAGAGGTCAGCAGCAACACTCTCAACTGCATTTGGAGAAGCAGCAGAGCTGAGTTGTTTGTATTTTTTTAAGTTCGGGTCTCAAAACAGTATTACTGCACAGCTCGGAGCAGACCTTTTTATTCAGTAGTATTTCTCAGCAATTTCAAGCTTTCTATGCATTTAGTAGTAACCGAAGACAAGATAAACATGCAGATCTCACTCTGCAGGGTCACACCCCAAAATACCAGCCAGTGCTCAGTAACAACCATAATTAAGTAGAAAATTAGTACTGGCAAACAAACATGTCAGAAAGGGACCCTTGCCCATCCCAAGAGTCCCTCCCATTAAATGATGTAAACCTGTGGCCACCAGCTGTTGTAACAAACAGATACAGACCAGGTATGGAATACTCTACAACATCTAACTCTGAAAGTCCTCCATTTCTATAGACATGAGAGTTTCTTTTATCTTCCTCTACCTGTTTAGTCCATCTGACTTTATTCTTTATCACTGGTGGTATTGCACAGATAAGGACCTCAGCCGCTTCTGAACCAGCTGTTCAAGGGAAGAAAGCACACTTTGGCTAGGACAGATGAAACCCTGTCTTGTCTTGGATTCTAGACACAAGCTTTTTATATCCCAAGGGTCTTACAGCTTTAATATTCTAGGCTTTTGTATCCTATCCATCAATGTTACCAATCCTCATACCACTTCAGGGACAGATTTCGCCACAGCTCCTATTTTAAATATCAATGCTTCTGTAACGAGATGCTTGCTGAAGCTGGTTAAAACCTGGTAGAGCATTAAGTGCTCACAAGCTAAAAAGAAAAATAAGAAAAGAAGGAAAAAAAAAAAGAAAAGGCCTTTACTAGAGACATAATTCAGTGATGAGTAAGGCCAGCTCTGTTCCCTTGCATAGCCCTAAAAAGACCACTGCCATTCTATAAAGCTCTACAGGAGAGAGGTCGCAGAAAGCACAGTTTATAAACAAACACATTCTCTACCTATCCACAACAGTATTATCAGTTTAAAAAATCATCATGAGTTTTGTATAACTGACCACCTGCAACTGGAGACCAACAGCTATCCTGTTTCAAGATAACTGGAAGTAACTGGTACAGAATCGGTGCCACCAGTCATGTTTTCTTCTGGAAATCCATCACACAGTTCCAGTCTTACAAAACTCCTATTAAAATTAAATCCAGATGCACAGGATTAGAATTAGCATTCCTAGTTAATACAGTAGCGTTTTCCAGCATGGCTTGTAGCACGTGTTCCAGCCGATTTGGGAAAAACAAATGACAACAGCCAAGGCCGAAGAGGAAAACATCCACACCTCCCCCCCTGGAGAGGTTAAGCTGCTGGCCTGCCTGCCCTGCACACGCCAAACACCACCAGGTCTCCGTGCTCCCGACCTGTCGCACTGCCAACCGGGACGAGACACTGAATCCGCCGCCACCGCCGCCGGCCTACCCACAGCGAAGCCCCCTCCACAGCGGCGTACCGGGCCGAGCCATCAGCCCCTCTACGGCCCAGCCGCTGCCACCCCGATGCCCACTCCGCGCTCACCTTCCTGTCAGGGCTCAGGGCCACGCAGCGAAGGCACCATCGCCGCGGCGCTGCCCGACCTGCGCCCGCCGGGGCCGCCTCTCCCCTCAGGAGGCCGCGGCGGGGCTGTAGGTTCAGACCGGCACCGC
>JANHGB010012039.1:8803-20908 GCA_026283785.1 Coracopsis vasa | reverse complement strand
TAAAGGGAGGGTAAAAAATCCCAAATCACCATTCCAAGATGAATAATTCCAGAGGGAAAGGACAAAGGAATACATTGGTCTGTGCGCGTGTTCAGGAAGCGTGTTCAGCTCCCAGCGGTTGCGATGCGCACAGGGTCCGCGGCTGGGAAAGGCGGTGCTGTAAACACGTACGGCGGCTGCGTGGTTAACGTTCCAGGAACCGGTGGCTGCTGCCCCAAGCAGCTGTTATGCAGAAGGGCGGCAGGGTACCGGCCCGGCCGTGGTAGATGCGGAGCGCCTGCGCTTGCTGCTGCTTCTTTCCTTCACTTATTAAAGCGTGTTTACCTTAACCCACAAGTTACCGTACACCTTGCCTATTCATCACAACTCTTCATGCACAGCTTAAATAAAGCCAAGGTTGTTCTCATTGCAACCCTTTCCCCCCCTCATTTATGTGTGAAATTAGACCAGTGTTCAAGAAATCTGACAAAAAAACCCTGTTATTTTCAACGATGAAATAAACGGAGTATCAAAAATTGTCTGTAGCCCATGCTTTACTTCGGTGAAAATATGGTAGCCCCAAACACAGTAAAATTAGAGGAAAATAGGAAGAACCAGTACTAAATGATAATAGAATTGGATTACGATAAATCACACCTTTCTTCCCAGTAACTACTTTAACAAAATTTAGAGAAGCGCAGTTTGGTAAGGGCACTTACAAAACCAAACCAAACCAAGTTGAGAAGCCATTGATGCATTCAGTCTTATGTTGCTCTGCAATCAATTTAATACCACTGAAGCAGAAAACATCCGATACAATAAAGAACTTGTTTGGTTTCTTTTTAATTTTTTTTCCAAAAATAAAATGCGTGCCTGCTTGTTACACAACAGCAGGAACATAAACTATTCCCCAACTGTTGAAAAGCAGTTATCATTTCCTTCACCAAAAAGTAACATGTACCCACAGCTCCATAAAAGGAAGAAATCCCAAATGAAATATTTGGGAATTTGGAATCAGGGCTTATACCCTCAGAAGTACTACAGCAGGCAGCTGTGAAATAAAACCCCAACATTACACATCAGCTTTGCCTTTTTGTGCTCGTACAAGTCACTTCCTTGCTGCCATTTATTTGTGTTTCCTTTAAATCCTTAAAAATAACAAACCCCTCACAATCTGATGCCTGTTGAAGTAGCAGAACTGGTTCACATTAGAAGTACTACAACCTGGAAACCTGCTCCATCAGAAATTGCCCCGGTGTTTCCAAAACATGGAGTGGTTGAACTTGGTCCTTTGCTACCTCTGTGAGTTATATTCCTTCCATTCATCTCATTTGGCAAAAAATACTCCAGAGATCACCAGCTGTTTAAGCAATACTTTGAGTTGCACATACTTTGGTCTTTACTCTGTTGAGTCGGTAGTCAAGGTAAATCACAAAACCCCGTTTTTTTCCCCACTGTGCTCTGCCCAAGTGCCAAAAGACATTCAGCCAATGTGGGGGAGGGAGCAGAGAAGTGGGCAGTGGTGGCAAAGGGAACAAAAATTAAATGGGTTCATACATATAGGGAAAATACTAAAATGTGTTGGATCGATCCAGCCACGAATACTATCTTCTATTCATCTGTCCTTCTGAAGTCTGTAAAAGTAGTAGTTTCTTTTTCCGATATTCTTCATTCTCCTGCTCTGCTTCCTCAGCTATGGACTTTCTTATACACGCTTTTAATTCCTCAATTCCTTCTCCAGTATGTGTAGATATAGGAATTATATCTTTGAATTCAAGTGTATTTGCAGGAATCATTTCTTCTTCTAGTAAGTGGAAGTAGTCTGAAAAATCAGATCGGAGGAGTTAGTACAATCCCCAAACAGTGTATCACTACAAAGCCCATAGAAGCACACTGCATGTAGAAAATGATCTTTAACAAATTTCAGTAAACATAAATTGCAATTAATATAGAAGTTATTATTTGCTTAATCTTTAAAAAAATAGCTAAAGTCTTAGAAGACAGGCACTAGCACAACAGTTAAACCATACTTACGCTCTCATGAGAAGATTCTACACCTTCCTTTAAGATGAGTACAATGAAAAGCAAAGTTGCAGGATTTGGGAGATGGATGGTTTTAAGCTTTTCTGGTTCTTTCACACTCAAGGGAAGAAAAGCACCCCAAGGTAATAGTGAATTTGAAGTAAACCTATATAGGCCTGTCCAGTATTTTCACATGTTTTGGCCGAAGAATTGTATATACATCAATGTCTGTAAAGGGACCTTCAACAGAGGTTACTGTTATCTAACATACCTAGACTGGAAATTTACTCTTCCCTATCATAGTTAGGAAAGATCTTCTAGGTATCTCTATTTATTAAAGTACTACCCCAACAGCGAAGGCAGCATTAAAAATGCATATAAACAGAGCTCTAAATGCAGGAAGTGGTTTTAAAACATATGTTCAAATAATAAATTTAATAGCTGACTTCAGTTTCAAACAACTCCTTGCTAATGCAGTTACCCCTGATGAAATCTTTTTATGACTTATTGAACGCAATCATTGGAAGTTAATTTACCTTGAGGATTTTGTAGTTGTTTCGTAAGTTCATTCAAGTTATCCTTTGCACAAGGCAAATCCATCTTATTAATGGCAAGAAGTGCAGGCTTTGTTAGTAGTTCCTCTTTGTACAGTTCCAGTTCCTTGAAAGATAAGTAAATTTGCCTTAATAAGTATTTGTAGTTTAACAAGTGCTACTTCAATTTTATGTCAGTTTTTCATGCCTAGGCAGCTGTGAAGGTCTTCAAGGTGGATGTATTAAAGCAACCTGTCAGAAGAAAATAATGTTCAGTGACTTCTTGTTCAAACACAGATATTTCAGGTAAACAGGCTGGCTGATTCTGAAACAGCCTCCAATAAAAAGAATGAGGTTTGGGTTTGTTTTTCTGATAGCCAAAACCACAAAATCAATTTCAGAAAAAGTTCAGATCTATAAAACGCGTAAGGAAATTCTTTGGAGAGTTTTCTGATTCTTAAGGACTTAAGTGGACTATGGTTAACATCAGAAATAAAGTCACAACTATGAATAAGCTAAAAATAAACAGCAATAGCTGAAACTCAGAAGATTCATCATCTTAAGTTGTGTAGCTAGAGAGAAAACAGCTGCTAAACCTGAAATTACATAAAATGCTTTATTTTAATCAGAAGCAATGGTAAGAGATGGAAATACTGAGTACCTGCACAGCTGGGGCCTGATGTCTCATCTCCATTAGGCTGTGCAGCAAGGGCACCAAGGCAGGGATTTAACTATACCCATGTATTTCTATTTCCTAAAATGCATCCAGACTGGGTAACTGATGTGTCTTTTCACCTTGACTGTAAGAAATATCCCGTATGCTGTACACATTAATGAAGGAGCAGTTGTGCCCAACATAAAATAGGGCAGTTTCACCTGACAGTTAAAAATAAAGATTTCATCATTTTGAAGAAGTCTAAGCTTGTTTGATGGCCTTGTATTATAAATACAGAAGATATGCTAACATTTTGAAAGTTCTTGATCAAAACTGAGCCTCTTTCTTGCCTCTACACGTAACTACAACCGTCAACTAGGAAGACGAGGACTTACTTTTGTTAGAAGCAGTATAGTTTCAAAGGCTGTTCTGAACTGCGTCTTAACAGACAGTTGAAACCCAGAAATATCAACCTGAAAAAGTGACACAAAAACAAGCTTTGTGGATTAAGTTATGCTACAGTATCAAGGTACTCTCCATCAACTAATTTGCAGTACAATGTCCATGTACATGCGCTCATTCCTGGGAAATAACAGAGGGCAACTATACATCAAAGTAACACTACAGACACTGGGTGCATGAACTGGTTGGTTTTGAGAAAAGGTTTGGTTTCTAAACCTCTTCTTTATGGGATCTTACAGAAAAAAAGAAGAAGAAGAAAAATCATCCCATGCTTTAATTATACTTGGAACAATTCACTGCTCTAATTTAATTGGCTAAATTCTAAATTGTATTTAAGGACTTAATTTACCACCAGTTGTTTGAGCCTTCCATTCTGAAAACCGTACTGCAGCTACATTTATCATAAACATGCAAATTACAAACTACTTCCTAAATTCCAACTACGCTGCAATAAACATGCATTTTATCCACTGCACTGCCTTTGATTTCAATCAGCTGTAAATTTTATTTCACTTACAACTAATAGAAGCTGTTTGGTTCTTTCTACATGTTTGAGAAATTTGTGGCCCATCCCTCTGTTTGCGTGTGCACCTTCAATCAGTCCTGGGAGATCAGCTACCAAGATCTAGGGAAACAAGTTTCAAACAAAGTATTTCCAACAAGCAAAAATGGTTATTTTAAACCATCAACATCTATTATCATTTTATATAAACAAAAGAACCCAGACAAGGAATGTCAGGAATATCTTTTTTGAGAGACTCCTTTTACAAGTGTGTGTATTCCTTGGAATTGGGTGGAGGATCAGTTCTCCAGCAGTTCCATTAGTGTATCAGCTTCCAACCAAAGCCAGCAGAGACTGTCCTGATGGAAAGGTATTTTGTCGTTTTCTGTGCTGGCTGAAAGGGTTGTACACAGTTGTAAAGGAGAGCTGAGACAGACTGAAAAAAAGGAGTATACTAAAGCCCCAAATATCTACTCAGTAACTCACAGAAAGCTAACACAGTGAAGCAAAGAAGAACAAAAGTAGGGTCATCAAATCTATCTAATATCCATTCAGACAGCAACTGGATTCAATTGAACAATACCCTAAGCCAGCAAACAAAATTTCCAGTGTGCTACCTATGGCAGAAGGGCTCTTTCTGCTATGAGTGAGTTACACTCCCACTTGTGTTACACTAACTTCTAACTATTATGCATTTCCTAAATACTTGAGGCCTTCCTTCAGAATTTTCCATGAAAATGAGAAATGAGATACAGCTGGATGAACTACAGGCTTATAACTAGAAACAGGGAGAGAATAACTGGAGAGTTAGAACAGAAACATCCACTTCCTTGTGTGATGGGTTTGGGTGCTGTAGTCCCATCAAAAGCAGCTTTTTCCCCCCAACTTCAGTTCTCTTTCAAAGAGTATTTTTTATGGAGCTCATAAAAAGCCCCTCATATTCTCTCAAAACAGCACTTGGTTCAGATATTCTGGTAGATGATGAAAATGATTCTGCTAGTTTCCATGATCTAGTATTAAGATCTGAATTCAGACTCTTACTCAGATCCTCTACTTTGTGTCTTTTCCAAGCAGCAATGACACACAGCACCAGGTAACCTGCATGTCATTTCTTCTTCAAAATCTACTAAGATAAAATGAGCAAATTGCTACCTATTTCCTTAAAGAACCCACCCATGTTCTGAATTAAAAAAAAAAGGATATAATGAGCCATTCTCCCTTGAATGCTCCGGAACAGTCACCTCAATTATTGCTCTTAATTACGCTGTTTTGTTTTCAGCAGTTGCAATACTCAGAGCTGAAGTACTTCCTCTTACTCACAAATGTTCCCTGTAATCACAAATCACTAATTCCCTTGAATTTAGAAAAGATTTTTTTTGTCCATATAGCTCTTATACAGCACCCACTTTCTAGTATAAAAAGCATGAACTGCAGAAACAGCCAACAATAAGGGTCATTCTGTAAGAGACAATAAACTGCAGGAAAGAAAGCCAGGAGTGCAAGTAGTTCTGCTGGAGAAAGATAAACCAGTAAGAGCAAGAGGTCCCGATTCATGGCAGGTGGGTAGTTTTTTAAAAACACTATAAACAATCCTGTTATTTGCAGCCAAGCTTTCTAGGACAAGCTACCCTAAACCAGCAGATAAAATGGACATAAAAAAATTTCCCTTAGATGTGTGCACTTCTACAGGGAACCTGACAAACAAGACTTATTTCCTTTAATACATAGCTTTGTAAAAGATTGTTAAATGAAGGTTTCAAGCATCAGCTACTGAACCCCCCTAACATTATTCCTTCTGAAAGTGAAAAGAGGAGTTTTCTGTCTTTTCACATCTGAGAAGTATGCTTTTCTGGTTAACTCATCTGAAAATCTTTTATGCATTTGTCTTTAATCTTGCAAATGATAAGTCCAGTACTGCATATATCATACCCTTCAAAGACAAAATAAAAGCACTTCAAAGAACATTCAAGCTTGAGGAATGAAAATGTTTACTGTAACCTTACGTGAACTTGTGGTCCATAATCTATTAGTAAGAGTCTCATTTAGCACTGGTTTTCCCACAAGTGGATACTGTAGAAAGGATTCCAGGCACCACAGTTACCTGAAAAAGCTGGGTGGAGTTCAGGTTCACAAAAATTAAGGTGGTTGTCAGTAGCTCCACCAGTCCTCCAGAGCTACAACAAAAGGAACTGGACCCAGCTACCTTACCTCTTAGGTTGTGCACTATACTGGCTGTTCGGGCTGTCATCACTTCATACTATTTTATGGGTTTTATTTACATTATAGATACATATATGAAAAAAAAAACCTACAAGTTTCCCTTTTCTTTCTGAGATTACATTAAACATAACCAATCATTATAGACAACTTTAATGAACAACCAGAATGAACTTTCATACCAACCTGCTTATAATCCGCATACATGATCTTTCCTAGTTGAGGCTGTATTGTTGTAACTACGACAAGGGAAAAAGAGAAGGGGAAGAAAATGAACCTGTTTTTTACATTTTAAAAGATGTTCATGTTACAAAACATTTAAATGTTGTGGGACTTATTTAAATTAAACAAAAAGTAGCAGAAAAAAACAAGGCAAATGGAATGTTAAAAATTACTGGAAAAGGAATAAAGAAAAGCAAACCAAGAGATAACAAAATTAGACCCCCCCAAAAACAGTGGCTAGTGCTTGGCACCCTTTCAGTTCTGTCCTGTCATCCCAAAAAGGGATGATGGGAAGAAGTCTCAGACACAAAAATTATTAACCAGACTATGGAAAAGCTTCCAAAGAGAAAAAAAACCAACACAAAAACAAACAAACCAAAAACAGAAGGCAAAGTGAAATAGGACTCTTCAAACTGAGTTAAAATATGAAAAGGCTGCACTGAATCAGGAGTGGTGCAAGATTAGTAGGCATTATCAGTATTTGTACTCTTGCTTTTTAATTTAAAAATGATCAGACAACTAAACCTGACTTACTGATAGAAAAACAGCAAAAAGATTTCTGTCCATTTTTCAGTGAAGAGATTCAAAACAAAAATCTTACTCCGCTGGAAGAACAGGTGGTAGCAAATTCCAAACCATACAAGATGTTTATGTAAAGGAACTTGGTGGTGCATGTTTAGTAGACAAAGGATATTACACAGCATGGAGTCTCAGATGCAATTAAATGGGCTGAGACTAAAATAAATGTTAAATAGACCCTGCCTGAACTTCAGCGTAGGTTGAAGCACTATGAGGGGGTACACATAAAAACCTGAGGTTGTTAAATGAACTGGACACTGAAACAGGAAGTCTCTTTTTGGAGTATTTCTCATAATTAAAAATCTGTGTAACATATTTGACAGGCAACATGGTTATCCCTTAGTCTTTATTATAAACCTGCAAACCAAGTCAGAGAAAAGACTTTTTGCTCTCATGAAATATTACTGCTCTAAAAATAAGTGTGTGAACTTACATGCATAATTTGCAATCTCAGGTTTGGCATGAGAAATCTTACTTAACAAGGATGATTTTCCTGCATTTGGAAACCTACAAGGAAAATCAGGATTTATACACTGAATAAACAAATATGTGGTTTCTTTGTATTTTATTACCAAATACACTATATTACCTTGGCCAAACAAAATGCTATCAACTAATTTTTGCAGACTCAGTTACTCTTAAAAAAATCACACCCCAAAATATCACCCTCCGCCCCCAAAACCACGCACAAAAACTATCACCCACAAAAAACAGAACAAAACTGAGACCATTACTATTTTTTAAAAATCAAATCTGAGTATTTTTTCTAAATCCAATAATGCATCCCAAGGATGCAAGCAAGAGAGGTATGTAAATATACGTGTAATCAGATGGAAACACAGAATAAACATCCAGGTCTACCTGAATTCAGTCTTCGCATGCTATAGCTGATTTTGTGAAATACATTTACATTCTAAGCACCTGCAGCAAATGCATCTTATCAGTTGGATTTAGTCTTTTGGTATACAAATCATGGTTAATTAAACAGTCTACAATTTAAGTACCAATGATATCTATGCTACAGTTTCACCCATGTAGTAAAGCAGTTGTAAACTCTGCAAGAGGGAGGTTTTGTATACATATGGACTGAATGCACAGTTTGTATATGTTTTCAAGGCAACAGAGTTGTATGAGGGATCCTGAAATTAGGACTAACCAGCTTTGTTTCCAGGTAAACCAAAAATAATACTGGTGAAGCCCTAGGAGCTGGTATGTGCACATCTGACTGTTGTAACCCTTTCTCTTTACAAAGGACAGCTATACAAAAATGTTCTCTAAAGGGTATGGCAGCTTGTACAAAAGCTTCTTCACAGAATACATCTACCCATTTCTGTTAGGTTTTAACAGAAACCTAAGTTAAAAATAAAATATAACACATGCTTATTGTAAAGATGAATCTTATTTTAAAGATTTAAAGATTGTAAAAGACACAATAGCCTTGATTCATGCCAAACTTGAAGCTTATGCTGACAACAAAGGATAGGCTATAGTGCTTATTCATAGCACCTGTTCTATACAGAAGACCATACAAGACTTATGTTCCAGTTTAATTTACAGAGTTATTCAGCACAATGTTTCAGTGCAACAGTGATCAAAGAAAACTTGTGCTCACAGGTAACTGAACATTGGTCACAAGATAAAAAAGCATGCCTCACACAGAAAACCATATACTTTCCACTTGATTACATGCAGAATCAAGACCTGTTAACAGGGACAACTAATAAGAACATGAGCAAATGAAAAACAAGATTAGTACTGCATTAAGGGGCACTATAAAGGGGTTGTGTAAGAGGCCTTCTTAAAAAAGAAAGAGACATCATAACTCTTCTTGTCACATGAAAACTATCAAGGGTAGTTTTAATGTCCTGTGATGTTGAAAGGTACCTTAAAGACATTCTGGAAGGCTACTCTGGTCATATCCTCAAGTGACTATTTTGTTTCCACTAAGGCACAATATGCTCTTTGAAGTGTATGCTGTAACCCACAGTACACATGACAACCTGTACCCAAACGTGATGGGTCTTTCTCAGACCCATCAGTAATGTTTTTTACCTGATCTAATAGCAAACCACTTCTAAATCTCCTAAAGTAAAAATAACAAGCACAAAGAGATCAAAGTACAACCACAAACTATCAGAGGCTGATTCATACTCTCAACAAGAAAATATGCTCCTCTAATTAACTGTGATTCTTTTTACCCATTTTAAAGGGATAGTGTCAGCTAAAATACAAGCCAAAATGCAAGACTAAAGAAGCGCCAGTGTTGTAAAACTCCTGTATTGTCACATACTCTAAAACAAGAAAAAAAATTTCTATTCTGTAATTATGGATGACAACTTGAAAATTATATAACTTTAGCCAAATCTGATATTAACAGAATTATTTCTAGTAAGAAAAAAATATGAGGTATAAAGCCATGCTGTCTTCAAGTTTCCCTTCTTTAATGGTATATACCAATTAGACAGTTTCTACCTCAAACTCCTTGTCATTTTACGCCTCTGGTGGTTTTTATTAGTAAGGACCATGGGGTGGGTGGAGGTTGGCAGTAGATGCTGAGTACAACTTATATACAATACTTACAACAACACTTTTACAACTGTAGTTTGTTGAAAGCTCTCTCCAAATGAAAATATATTTATCTGCAACGTTATAAAGTAGTAACATTGAAATGCAAGTCCTACTGTTCTTGTTTATAATTACTTCCTTCAAGCTGTTTATTGGGAGAGTAGGGCACATCATCTTTGAAACTCTCTTTAAAACTACTATTGAAAGTGTCCACTTATGCCAGTACCATCAAGTCAAAGATGCAACATGGATAGTGTTCTTGGCTCTGTTTTGCACCTGCTACTTACTTCATAAATATTAGTTAATACTATTTTAATAACCACCATCATTGCCAAATTTGATTAATAATGATATATTTACCCTGATTCACGAAGCCCTTCACAAACAAAAGCATAACCAGTACTTTCCAAATTTTAAAATTAATAGGTTCAAGCTCTGATTTTTGCAAACTGCAAGTTATTTAAGTGGCAATGTCAATGTACAGTAGCACTCATCCTCCAAACCCTCAAATTCCTTTGAAATCTCATTTGAAATTTACTACTTTATTTTCTAGTATCAGTTCTTAAACTACAGTACTTACCCAACTAAGCCAACATCTGCTATAAGTTTCAAATCAAGACGAACAATTCGCCTCTGACCTTTGCAAGGCACAAAGTTTGTGGCCAAAGAGCCTCCAAGACCTCCACGTGCTGCCAAGAATCTCTCTCCTGCTGCATTAAGCTCTCCTGAAAATAAGTTCACCAGTGAAAAAGCACAATCCCCCGCAGTAGTTCAGTTGTGACTTTACACTTAAATCTATCTTTAACAAAGAGACAACTTTTTGTGCACTTCCTTGCAAGAGCTGTGCAGTTAGGGTCATGGTATTTTTCCTTCTTTGGAAACAAATGAAATCAATCACACCCCAGTTTTGCCTTCTGTCATACAGTTAGTCACTTCAAGAAAAGTGCTAAGTACAGGCAGGCAAAGTATGGCAAAGATGGTAGTTCTGAAGCCTCCAATACTTGAATTCAAGAATGCAAGGAAAAATCTACATTGATAAGAGATGCAGCTACAGAAAACTCTTTAGAGGTTCCATATTCTTTCATTAAGATGCAGGCTGTATAGCTCCCTTAAGGTTAGAATAATTAGAAGATGAAATGCAACATTTGAGTATATAATTCAGGGACACCTTCAGATGCTGCCATGCCTACATCATAAACTGTTCTTACCAAACATCAAATTTTGTTCGAAATCAAAATAATCTGTGACTTTAGTTTCAACAGTATGAGGATAAAAACTCTGAGAAACTGCAAAGAAAACATTCCAATCGCACTGTATTGAGAGATCTTCCTAGTTACTATAAAGCATCACTCTTTAAAGAAGAGTGAAAAGCAGGTATTATAGATAACCTGAAGAGTTGACACCAATGATCATTATCTTTTAATAAGTGTCATAATTCAGTAGTTATAGGGTCACTTACCTGAGTTTATGGACACCTAATTTAAGTAAGGTCATTAACGATTCTGTGGAGGATCAGTATGGCTTCCAGCCTTTAACATTTGTTTGCAAGAGCAATTTTCTTTCTGCTGCATATAGTGATACAAACTAACTCCTGCTAATTTCTGGAAGGGGTCTTTTCCAACGATTTCTACAGTGGTTGTTTGTTTGTCTGTTTTTTTTTTGTCAACTCTTTGTCTGAAAGAAAATACACATGTATTTTGGGAGATGTGTAACCTTAAACATCCTAGTGTCAGAAGTCTGCTGAATGCCATCAATAAACATGACAGTATCTACTAGATAAACTAAAATAGAGCAAAAGTTCTTACCAATCTGCTTGCCATCATCACAAAGAACCGAAATTCCCAGAGGCACATGAACTTCACAGTCTTTTCCTTTTTCACCTTTTAGTGCTTTAACACTGGGAGAAATTGAAGCAGGCTTAGTAACTGCTTTCTGGAAAAAATGCATACAACAACTTCCATCGAACAGACCCTTACCTGCTATTGGCTCCTGTTCCAGCTACAAATCGCTTCAGAGGGTATTTCTCCTTAATGCTCTTTAAGGTAATTCTTTCCCGGGCAACGAACCAGACATCACCACCTCTTCCTCCTTCACCACCCAGGCGAGGATAACCCATGCCACCGGTTCCTCCTCTCACATAGAGCCGTAAATCATCGACGAAGTTGCCATACTAAAAAGACCAAGTTTTGTATCAGTATTACGTTGTTTACATTTTTTTGTTGTAGAAATGCGTGTAAAACTGCTTCAGTATAACTTTGATGGCAATAATTAAAGCTCAGAAAGCAGACTCGTAACCCTCAATAATGCCTTTTAATAAGCAAACTGACCTATCTTCCCCGGCAGAGGTACCTCACGGCCCTCCCGCCCTG
>JANHGB010012038.1:3435-24928 GCA_026283785.1 Coracopsis vasa | reverse complement strand
GCTCTCTCAGCCTGGCTCCAGAGCAGAGCTGCTCCAGCCCTCACAGCATCTCCATGGCCTCCTCTGGCCTCGCTCCAACAGCTCCAAGTCCCTCTTGTGCTGTTGCCCCAGAGCTGGATCAGGACTGCAGGGGAGGTCTCCTCAGAGAGCAGCAGAGGGGGAGAGTCCCCTCCCTCAACCTGCTGCTCACGCTATGGGGATGCAGGCCAGCACACAGGGAGGTTTCTGGGCTCAAGCACACATAGATGGTTCATGTTTACTCCCAAGTCCTTCTCCTGAGGGCTGCTCTCAATCCAATCACTGTAGTTGTGCTTGGGATTGCCGCAGTCAAACTCTTTCACCCCTGAAGACAAACCACAAAAGAAAGTGGCACACAGGGAGGCTTCAGGAGAGTGCTGAGGTGTAGCTCACCACCACCACCAGGATGAGCACCAGCCTTCCTTTGCACCAGTTCTGGTGGTCATTAGAGAGTTTGCAGAAGTCTGGTCTTGTTAAAGAGAAAAGTTCAAATTACTTTGTGCTGGATCAGTTTTCTTCTGTATTAGGGAGCTGAACTGCCTCGTTGGTAGCCTTTTGGAAAGCAGAGCCCATGAAGAACAGTGGTGGAAACACAGAACTAGAACCACGGAGAAGGTTTGGAAAGGGGCGTGGGTGAGATATCTTCTCTTCAGTAGTGCTGTGTCCTTACATCAACTCAGCTGTCTCATCTGATTCAGATGCTCTTTTCATTTCCATGCAGGTTGTTAGTGCCAGCAGATGGATAAAATATATGACATTTATCCATATCATCTGGAACTTCTGCAGCAAGATTTAAACGCGTGAGCCATTCCTTGCTTTCAGAACGTGAGTCAGCTGAAGGTTTGACCCATCAATCTTTCACAAACGAGAGGGGAAAAAAGCTTGCAGCCTTTTCTGGCTGTTGCATTCCCATTATGCAAAAAGGATGCTACAGGTTTCTGTGCTCATGCTTTTTCATTGGTTTCTAAATTTTCATGAGGCAAAAACTGCAGCGTTAGCTGCCTTACCAACTCAACTGGTGCTCAGAGAGCCCAGCTGTGTTTTCAGAGTCTTAACACCAGTAAAACAGCCTCTGTAATTGGAGATTAACTGGCAGGGCTCTCGACAATGCATGGAGCAGAACAGAACCCACCCCAGTTGCCATGGCTGTGTTTTCCCATTCAGCTAATAGAATTTAAGAAATTACTTTTTCCAGTTAATTCAGCAGTTCTGACCTATACACAGAGAAAAAACTAGTCTCTATGTAACAAGAAGAAGCACTTTTTATACACCAGATGCCAGTATCGGGTAATTTAGGTGCAGGGTTATCTCTGCACACAGGTAAAATAACTCCTATCTAAGGCAGCAGAATATCAGGGCAGCACAAAGGCCAGGGCCACATTGAAAATGCTGCAGCTCTAGTAAGTCAGACTTGTAGCTGCTCCATGAGCAATGGGAGAGGTTTGAGGGCAATATGCACTGCCCAAGGAGAAGACCTCTCCAGCCTTTTCCATGCTGCCTGCAGTAGTGGGAACAAGCAGCTTAGTTTTCCAGGGCTCTGCTCCTTGTTCTGTCTGCCTATTGGCTCTCTAGTTCAAGTATTCTCCTCTCCCAACACAGTCCCTTCATCTTTAGGATGGCAAAATCCAGCATTACCTACACCACTGAGAAACCTTGAGCTAACTCTAAGTGTATTTAAACCACCTCTAGTTCTTACATTTGTCTTATGTTCTCTTGGAGAAAAAAGTACTGGGTTATGTGGACTAGCTGACTGCCAGAACCACCACCAGAATGATGCAAGAGGGTGGAGGTCCTGTTTTATACAGAATCCTTGAGGCATACCGATTAAAAATGCCAGGGGAGATTGTCTTGTTAGACCTGTTACCAGCAAGAAAGAACTGGTCAAAGACGTGAAGGTGTAGTCTTGGCTGCAGCAAACACAAGACTGTAGAATTGAAAATCTTGAGAGAAATGGGTAAGAAATGCAATAGAATTACAACTCTGGGCTTCAGAGAAGCAGATTTTGGCTTACTTGGGGATCTTCTTGACAGGATTCAAAGGGATACTGCCCTGAAGGTCAATGGGGCACAAGGCAACTAGTTGATCTTCAAGGAAAATCTCCTGTAAGAAAAAGAGCAGTCCGTTCTGATGTGCAGAAAATCAAGCAAGTGTGGCAGGAGGCCAGTATGGATGTACAAGGGACTCCCAGCTGAGCTCCAACACGGAAAGGAAGTGTACAGCAAGCAGAAGCACAGATGGGCTGTCCAGGAGGAATACAGAGACATTGCTCGAGCATGCAGTGCTGGTGTTAGGAAATTCAAAGCTCAGCTGGAGTTGAAATCAGGCAGGGAGGTGAAGGTTAAGAGGAAAGGTTTCTACAGGTACAGCAGCAGCTGAAGGAAGGCTGAGGAAAATATGCACCTGCTGCTCCATGGAGCAGATGACACAGTGACAAAGGACATGGGAAAGGCTGACGTACTCAGTAGTCTCTTTCTGATGGTTTTCACCGATACAGTCTGTCCTTAGGCCTCCCGGTTCCCCAAGCTAGTAGCAGTGTGCAGGACTGAAGCAGTACCCAGCAGAGCAGTTAGGAAGCACTGAAGGCAAAGGGACATGCACAAGTCCACAAGGCCAGATGGGATGCAACTGGATGGAAGAGCTGGCCAAGCCCACTTTCCATCATCTGTGAAAGGTTATGGTGATCTGAGGAGGCACACAATGATTGGAGATGATTAAAGATTACACCTGTCTTCGAGGAGTGCAAGGAGAAAGATCCAGGGAATGACAGAGCAGTCTGTCTAACCTTAGGCCCTGGGAAGGTGATGGAGCAAATCCTCCTTGGAAGCCATGTTCAAGCACATGAAGACAGGTAATCGCCAGCATGCATTTACCAGGTCAAATTGATGGTTTGCTCATAGCAGCCTTCCAGTATCTAAAGGGGGCCTACAAGGATGCTGGAGAGGGACTCTTCATCAGGGACTATAGTGACAAGACAAGGGGTGATGGGTTTAATCTAAAAAGGGTAAGTTCAGGTTAGATATAAGGAAAAAATTCTTTACTGTGAGGGTGCTGAGGCACTGGCACAGGTTGCCCAAAGAAGTGGTGAATGCTCCATCCCTGGTAGTGTTCAAGGCCAGGTTGGACAGAGCCTTGGGCAACATGGTCTAGTGTGAGGTGTCCCTGCCCATGGCAGGGGGTTGGAACTGGATGATCTTAAGTTCCTTTCCAACTCAAACCATTCTATGGTCCTATGATTTCTGTGGCAGCTTCCAGCTATTGTTTACCTGTGGCTAAACAATTTGTAACCTGCTTATATTTTCCCTCAGTTTAGCTAGCTCACTTGGAAATTTAGTTTGTGAATGAAGTACTCTCTAGAGAATAGGATCAGCTTCTAAGGAAATGATAGAGCAAATGGCAGAAATTGCAGTTGGAAATGATTTTGTAGGTTAAGCAGTATACAGGTTTCTGCCATAGGCTAAGTATTTCAGCCATGGTCAGTTGCTTGGACAGCATGTGCTTATATATTATGCTACAGTACTGGACTGAGCAGACAGAATGTGTGGATTGAAACTGTCACCAGGAATGCGCAGAGTCCTGCAACAATTTAGCTTCATGATCAACTAAATCTGCTAATTGTTTCACTAGGAGGCTTTCTTTATAAGGCAGCGATTGAAGTATGTGTCAGTGTGGTTGAGGTGGCGAAGAACGCTGCTGATAGTTTTGAAATATATAAATAAGTGTGAACCGATATTTAAAAACAATTTATACCCTTCTGTAGAGATGTGATTCTGAACTTTATTTTTCTCTTACTGTATTAAAAATTTGCTGCTTTTCCAAAAGACCAAAAGACTCTGCTAGTCACTCTGTTTTTAATGTTTTAAATATCTAATGCATCTGGCAGCTTTCAATATCAGAGAGCAGATGTCAATGTGTAAATGTCAAGAAACAATGGCAGTTATTCATCCTGCAAACCCTCATCTGACCGAGTTGGTAGATAGACTGCTATGATCCAATAAAAAATGAGTGAGTAACATGAATATCATGAGGAGCTATGGATTGTGTACATACGCATTTGGGTATGTGGTGTTGCACCCTATCTCAGCCTGTTTGTGTTTGTGGTGGTACATGGCAGCTGAACATAGTCTGTGCTGGGTGTCACTGTAGGTTTGTGACAGTTCGTGAGGCTCTGAGCTTTCATCAGCTGAGGATCTGGCTCTTGTTGCTGTTGTACCTATGCAACAGAGCAGAGCGTGGTGAAAACAGAAGTGCTGGAAGGGGCACAGATTTTCCAATCAGTCTATGATTCGTGCTCATTAGCTTTGAAACAGTGAAGAAAGGCGCTTTATGAGCTGGCATTTCCATTTGTGCTTTGACTGCTTTACTCAGTCTGGAGACAGAGCTATGACTACAGCATTCATAAAAACAAGGGAAATGGAAAGATGGGAATCATGTTCTGCACCTTGCCTAAAGGTCACTGCCCTGCCACAGCCCTCCTCCAGTCAGAAATCATGGCCTCCCACTTGGTCATTGGAACTACCGATACCGTGTTGTGAAACCCAGGTTAAAGGGATGGAGTGTAGAGTGGAGCTACATACTTTCTTTAGTGCACCTCAGAGCAGAGGAGGGAGGATGCCCTCCTCCTGTACCTGATGCTCCCCGCCTGAAGGATGAGCCCAGCTTTTGTTGTTGCATTTATTTTTAATTAACTTCTTCTAATGGTGCAGAGGGTGTTTTCTAAGTGTTTCTAAGTGTTTTCTTGCAGAGCTTGCAATCACTGTGGCTGTGCTTGGAGGTAGAAGTGTGGGGGGCATATGGTTAATTATATCTGATGCTGTGCATTGTACCCGCCTCTCTCCCCCTGGGTTGTCAGAGTAACTGCTTTTTTCACAGCAACATCCTCAACAGAAGCAGCAGGTAATGGCCTTCAGTTGTAAAACAGCTGCCATGAACTCATTATGCACTAACGTATACTTTAGGATGCAAGATTGTTCCTTTGCAATGCAAGCTTAGGAGTGTGGCCCATTTGAAATAGAGTTGACAGCAATTAGGATGGTGATGTACAACGTGCCTTTCTTATAAATCATTGTTATGAAACAGTCGCTACCCCTGAACAGAAATAATATAGTCTGGCTCATATAAATGTATATTTATATGTATAAATAATACATACACCATGTATACATTTACATGTATAAATAATACACCAGTTACATTGAGTTACTACCCAATTTATTTAGTGAATGAAGAAGAAAATCCTGCTAAAATCTCTTCTGCACGATGGAGCTTCATCCAGATGAAAACCAGATACATTCATTAATACAGTACTGTGAAAGTCACCTTTTTTGTTGATGTATTTGAAGCAACAAAGATACAGTTACAAACCAGCTGAGTAGAATTTAGAGTCAGGGAAGCTTTATGTGTCAGGTGTGGATGCTGGAGACCAGAGTCAATGGATCACTCGCACGGGTAAGTGACATTTGGGCTAGGTCTGTTGGTTATCTTCTCCCTATTCATCCTCTTGGAATGATTAATGTGATGATGAATCTTTTTAGATTGTTTTCCTGAAGAAAAGAACAAATGGGTAACCTTTTGCTGAGACTACCTGAGAAAATAGATGTAGTTGATCTCCCCAAAAGAGAAGCCCTAGTTAACACAGAAGGAAACCAAAACCTTCCAATTGGAATATTTTCCAGTCTCCAAAGTCCAAAACACAGCTTTGGCATTTTTAATCTGGCTTAGAAATACATTCTGAAATAAATGGGTTATGGGTTTGTCTTTTTGTGTTCCAAGACTAAGGCCACAGTTTGACAAGTGGGTGAGTTGGCACAGCCACTGCTTGAATTGGAGGTAGATTGTCCTTCCTGGGGACTGGAATAAGAAACTCATCTGGGATGGAGCTCCCTGCTTCCTTCCTGCAGAGGAGGTCAGATGGGAAGGGATGGAAATGAGCGACTGGGAGGGAAGAGAAGGTGAAGCTGGTTTTGTGTGACAGTTTCAGTGCTTGACTAGATCATTAGAGAGAAATTTCTGGACCTTTGTCACTCTTATGTACTTATAAAAACCTCTTATTGGAGCAGTATGAAAAGCACATAATTACTTGGTGCTTTTCTCTGTCTAAAATGTGATCTGTAGGAATACAAATAAAACAAGAGTGTGTTTTACATTATTGTAGTGCAGGGTTCAACCAGCTGAGATTGGGCTGCCCTTCTAATGATGGTGATTTTAATACACAGTTATTTTCTCAAACAGCATTTTTTGTCATTGTGGCTAATGTGTTTTGTAGAATAAGATCAGCAGACAAGCTTCCAGGGCCTTTATTCCCCATCCATCCCCCTTTTTGAAATCCTGCATCTTCTCTTTCCTCTCCCTGCCCTGTACTTTTCACCTGAAGACCTTCTGAGCCCAAATTCTTCTCTCAAAGGTTAAACCAATTATTTGAGGTTCATTCAGGTGGCTGTTAATGTTAATACCTCAAGATGTGCCTGGGAAAGCAGCACTTTTTCTTAGCTGCCTTCAGACCAAACTCACAATTCATTTATAGAGGCTGAGTCAAAGCTTGCTGAAGTTAATGGAAGGATTTCCATTGACTTCAGTGTTTTTACTGCCTTCAGTAATTTTGACTGCCTTTTAATAGCATTGAGATTCAGCCCACCAGGAATGAGTTGACCATTTCCTCCTTTACTCTTGATATTTATGATAGGTAGCTACATTAATAGCTGACTTAGGGCTAATTTTCAATATCCTTTTAGCTTGGGTTGATAAATCTGGGGCCATGTCTTCAACCCTTCTCTGGCAAATTTGTCCTTTTTACTTAGTAAAATTATCTGGATGGTTTGATTGCAATGGTAATGACGATCATTAATATATATTGATGTTTGTGGAAAACATATACTACTATCAGGCCATTTCCCAGCTTGTGCCGTAAACCTCAGCAAACAGATGATAGCTGTAGGAACATACAGATATTTATTTTTATATCAGACAGCAGCTCTCACTTCTGACTGCCTATCATAATTTCTTTTGTGTTTCACTTTATGCCATTGTCAAGATGCAGGGATGTATTTCCACTGCTTTAGTCGATGATGAAGCAGACCTCAGGGATCTCTCACAGGTGTCACTGAAGCATCTTGCTCCTTTTTGCAGGCATTGAACTTGCAAGATATGGCAAGAGCAGAATTTTCATGAAGGTTGCCTGAGCTCCGGTTAATGATGAGTAAGAAAAAATCCAGAATTAGACATAGGCAAGCACATTGGTTAGATAAGCCATTATTTTGCTGGAAATTCAGTTCTTTTGTTGCCTAGTGTGGTATCATCATTGTAATATTGGCACTGAAGTCAATACGTGAAAAATCGTTTTTTCCAGGACTAGGGAAAGTCTGTATAAATTCATAATAAAAATTAAGATCAATATTAACATGACACAATAGCTTTAAGATTAGCATGGATGAAAGAGGAATGGAAACATATAGGGATGTGGTGGTAAACACCAGAAGCAACTGGGGAAAGAAAATGAGGGTTGCAAAGAATAGCTTCTGTTGGTAATGCTGCAAAATGGAGAACCATGCTTTTGAAGTCCAGGCCAGAAGAACTGTGCTATAAAAAGTCCACTGCAAAGCTCACTCAGAGTACATGTTTCAGTGTGTTCCAAAAAACTTTCAAGACTTTAGGAGGAAGTGTTGAAGTATGATACCTTCCCTCTTTTAAATATCTTTTTAAAAGTATTGTTTCATTTTTGCTTTCAAGAACACAACTATAAATATTTGTTCTTACTCATAGGTATTGCTGAACAAAAATAAAAAATTTCATTTTAAACACATTTTGTCTTACAAAACATTTCAGAAGTGAGAGAAACTTACTTTTTTATGTTGATCTCATTCACAACGTGTTAAAGTTGACATAAATCTTCCTGTTTGGCTGCAAAGTACGTTCAAGCGATCACTGAAGACCTTTGTCTGCTCCAGCCATGCAGCGTGTCACTCCAGGTAGTGCTCAGTGAATTTCTTTCTTAGCTTGTTAAATGCCTTCAATGTAGCTGTCTGCTTGAATAAAGAAATATTTCTTCAGCTGTTCTAAATGAAGAAATGTTTTGGTAGCCTCTGGGAATTTACTCACTGCAGAGGTTTCACAGTCAGACAGCTGGCACATTTCAGTGAAATAAAATGGAGACCCACAGAAGAAACGATTATGGAAAGGCTTTTAGGAAAATAACTTGATATCCAAAAAGGGATAGCTCTTGGAAAAGAATTGCATTTTGTTTCTAAAAATATGGGGGTTTTTTTTGTCAGCATCTCTTTTCTTTGGGCATAATTTTGAAATGGCCAATATTAATGAGCTCTACCAACTGGGAGCTCT
The DNA here is from genome assembly GCA_026283785.1 of Coracopsis vasa. Taxonomy (NCBI): domain Eukaryota; kingdom Metazoa; phylum Chordata; class Aves; order Psittaciformes; family Psittacidae; genus Coracopsis; species Coracopsis vasa. The sequence goes on along the minus strand of JANHGB010012038.1, from coordinate 16,579 downwards.
ACAAACATGAGATCTCTGCTGATTTCTGCCCAAAGAAGTGGTGATCAAGGCCAGGATGGACAAAGCCTTGGGCAACGTAGTCTAATGTAAGGCGTGCCTGCCCATGGCAGGAGGTTGGAGCTAGGTGATCTTGAGGTGCTTTGCAACCCAAACCATTCTATGATTCCGTTTGATGCTTGTGTTGATGTATGTGGTTTTATACAGATGATGTCATTCATATAAAGCCCTCTGGTTGTGAAGAGTTCAGCATTCATTCTGAGTATAAGAAACATGGATGTTACATTTAGATGCTCTGCTTGGTTGTTCTTTAGTAATCTTGGTATGTACAGAAACAACATTAAAACTATCAACAGTATTAACTCATTTGGTTTGTATAATGGATATGTTGCTGGCAAGAGCATAATGCTAAACATTTCCTCTTAAGATGTAGGTGCTTTCCATTTTGGAATAGTCATATTAACCAGGAAGAATTGCCAGAGAGACAGAACAGTGCAACATCTTTTCTTAGTTAAACTATTACTCAGTCCCTAAAATCAGGGATTGACCTAATATGATGCTGAGCACTTGCTTTCCCACTAAGAGTACTAAGTTGTGGATTGGTTTTCAAACATACTTTGGGATAAGGCCTTAATTGCCCATGTCCCTCTTGGCATGTATATCAACTGTTCACAGAAAGCAGCGAGCTTTCAGCAGGGCCTGGAGGATGTCTTGGGTTTCAGGGACACGACCAAATATGATGGTAAAAATGGATGTGTGGTTTGTCTCACCTTTCCAAGGCTTCAGAGTTCACCTTTCATGCAGGAAGAACTGCAGAGCTTGTACAGCTGCAGAGCTCTGCCTCTGCCTCTAGCTACAAACATTTTGAAGAAATGTCTTTTGTCACCCAAAACAGTGCAGAAAGGGCAGAAAAATGTTGCAGGCTGTCACAGGTGAGACCACCTCTCTTTCAGTCCTGATAACCAATGAGGAATTTTACATCTGTAACAATATAATTATCAAAATTAATGTTCTATTGCAATTATATATTTTAATATATCTCATTTGTTTTAGAATATAAAGAAGAAATAAAAGAAACCCCAAACCAAAACAAGCCCCTTCTTTGCGTAGTAACAGAAGGGTTTAGATCTCTGAACTCAAAGCTGTTGTTTACTTCTGGCAGCTTTAGTAACTAAGAGGAAGCAGGAACCATGTCTGAACCATGTCTGGATGTGGAAATCCCAAAATTCCCAGGACTCCAGACAGCTAAAAGGGTGTAGCCTGAAGGTAGGAACCATAGGTTCCTGGGATGAACAAACACCATGAAAGACAGGAAGCAAATGAGCCAGTTTTGCCATTGTTTGAGTAGGAATCAGTATAAATGAAGCTTCTTTGATGGGGAAATTCCCAGCCAGCTCTGTCTATAACCCCTTTGACTATAGATACAGGTGAAGCACTAGAACATCTCTGCTTTCATGTTTAGTCTTAACGTTTTTGCTCAGTCTGAATAGAACTTACTTGCAATCTTGGCAGTAAGGCTGAAGCAGAAATGCTGCTGAGTGGCACTTGAAGGGAATCTGACAGATAAGCCTGAATCAGAAGGCTGATGCCAGAGTTTGATGTTTGGAAATAATTTCATTTTTACACTAGAAATAGGAGCTTGCCAATGAAATGGGCAGGCTGAGAAGTGTGGAACACTGGAGGAATGGGTAGTGCTAAAGAGATATTACAGAAAAAGGTGAAAGGTACTAGTGCAAAATATCAGATCACGCAGTGTTACAGTCTTGTATCTTGATGTTTTGGAAGTCAAAAGGTGAGAACCACCTTAATGTAATATAGTTGATAGGAAGCTAAAGATGAGACAATTTTGGCATAGCCATAAAAAGGCAATTTCTATGGTTATATCAAGTATAGTCTTTCCAGTAGAGAAAGCGAATGGCAGTGGTGGTGTACATAACACTGCTGAGGTCTCATCTGTAATAATGGACAAAATTTGACAAGCCAGACTTTAGAACAAATGGGAACAGGTCAGAAAAGGCCATCGAGGAGGCTTGGGAAAAGGGACCTGTTTTATAAGAGATGAAAAAGTTGTCACAGGCAGTAAACAGAATGTAATTTTTCTGTGTTTAAATTTAGGCCTGTAACTATTTGAATAATGAGCATTTGGAAGAACTCTCTGCTATAAGAGTAGAGGCAAGCAAGTTCTCTACTTTTGCATGGAGTTAAAAGGTATATGGCTAGGAGTGGATGTTGTGCTGGGTTTTTGCAGGTTTATCAGGAGATCTCATTCATTCATGTCTGTTGAGTCTCGATAGCGTCAGAAGGAAATGTCTTTGTAGGCCAACCACTTGAGATAAAGGCCTTATTCCATGCCATAACCCAATGCATTTGAGGTCATCTTTCTTCCCTGTCTTTGCTGATATTTTTCTTGACATGATACACTTGCCAGTCTTTATCCGTTTGTTTTGTTTTCTTCAGTCTATTAGAAACATTTTAGGAAGAGGTGGGGTTTTTTTTCCCCACTCTGGGGGTCAAAGCTACCTTATACCTTTTCCCCCAGGGTTTTTTAAGTTGACATATAGTAGTAACATTTGGATTACATTCCTCTTGCACAATTTTTTTTCTACACACAACCACTCCCTCACACTTAGTCCTGCTCTCTTTGCAAAAAGCCTGTTCAGATGTACTTTAACAGACTACTTGTATTTCTGTCACAGATTTACAAAATCCAGTCTTCAGAGGCCTAAGAAGTAACCTAAGAAGTTCCTGTTACTGGAGTTGTGGGAAGTCTGTTTTCTGAATATTTTTTTGCATGATCTAGGCTCTTACTCTATTGAGTGCTTCACTTTGGATTTTGATATACAGGAGGGAAAAACTGGACTCGCAGTATTCAGAATAATACTGCTTGTTGGTTTGCAAAATCTCTTTTTCCTCCTGTTGAGAAGAGGTGACTGGGGCAGGTCAAAACTTTCAGCTCCTCCATAGTGAGTGGTATAATTTCAGTAGTGCTTAATTAATTCAGGTGATGTTTTATTTGATGACATGCCAGACAGGGCAAATGGCATTTTGATTAATTTGGGTTGTTGCTTTCAAAAAGAGGAAGGCTATAATACAGCATGATATTTTATTTCTTTGGGTATTTAATGAGTAGATGGTTCAAAACATGTCTTATTCACTAGTTTTCCTTATTTCTGCATTGCAGTTAGCAAGATGTTATTGCTCAGAATAGCTTAGGCATGACTTTTCAGCTTCTTACTTTCTACTCTGTATTTGCATTTGTGTATTAATTTGAATCCCTAGACATATTAATTGTCATGGTTTACATTAAAAAAAAGGCAATTCAGAGAGTTTTCAGAAGGGTTTGTATCAGTTTTGCTGCATTTATTTTAATATGACCTGGTAGCAAAATCAGTAGACATTTATGTGTATCTGTCACAGACACAGAAATTTTCACTCAGAAATGTAGTGTGGAGGATTTTCAGACTGTTTGTTAAGTAAGGATAACCTGCTCATCACACCAGGTTTAAGGAATATTGTGTCACTGAGATTTTTGTTAAATTGCAGGCTGCAATCTTTTAACTCGCTTTGGTAAAATGATATTTAAGTGATTTTGCTATGTCATTTTAGCACAAATAGTGTATCTTGGAGATAAGCTGTATTCTTTGATAAAGACTTTCGTAGTGAAGTATGAACAAACTGATTTTGGTTGTTATAAAGGCAAGAAGTGGAGGGATTGTCTTTGGATAGAGGTAATGACAGGTATAAATAAGGAAGACCAAGAAATGTTGAGAAATAATTACCAACTTTCCTAAAACATGTGTTTAGTGTGGATGGTGGAGTATGTGGGGTTCTTCCCTGTAGGCAGTTTGGTTCAAGGGTTTTCTGCAGCTCACCTATGTTAATACCTTGTGCCATTTAAAACTATTGTTGTAAAATATGCTCTCTACTTCTATATAAATGCCCAAACTGTGTATCAAACCTTCCAAATAGTGTCAAGAGGAAAGCAGTGTCTTTATTTCCAAGGTGAAAAATTCAGTGACAGAGCTTGGGGTCATGGCTTAGCAAAATATTGAGTTTTAGTCTCAGCTTGAAAATGTATCAGATGTACACACATAAATGCTTTGCTGAAGTAGGTCTGAGCAGCTCTGTGCTGAATTTATTAGAGATTAGCATATAAGAAACTGGTATCAGCTTTGGAAGTGAAATTCAAACCCATCTCAGTTTGATCAGACTTAATCAGAATTAATCCCAAGGCTGATCTTGGCTGCAAAACTGTGCTTTTCTCAGAGGAAGAGATCTCCAAGAGTCCCATAGAGCCAAAATCATGTCACATGTATGATTATTGCCTAAACCCTGTGACTGGCCAGCAGAGAGGAACCTCTGCTTGGAGTGGACAGTCCAGGAAATTTCATTGCTTTGGTCAGGTTTTGGTAGCTGTGGAGAAGCAGGCTCCGATCTATTCACAGCCTCACAGGTGTAGGACAAAAAAGCACCACACAGCATCAGGGGGTACTGCCATCAACAGCTCTTCAATGAAGCTTCAAGGTGCTTATTATTTACTCTTCAAACTTGCAGTGGGAATGGTGACACACCATAGTGTTGTATTCAGTCGGATTTTGCATTTCCTGGACACTGCAAGGGACATTTTGTTTGCTACTCTGTGACAACTGCCGAGACATGGGCTGTTCTAGAAGAGAAAACACTATTTTTCTTTGAATGCTTATTTTATTGCTTGGGAAAAAAACCCAAAGTTCATGGTGATACATACTCAGCGTAAGACTTTATGATTGCTAATTACTAGAAGCAGTTAAGTAAATAAATGTTTGTACCTGTCACTGAGATCTGTGTGGCCTGTGGGATGACTGTCCTTGTCAAGAAAGGCTGTCACTGCACACAAGAATTTTGCCTAAATAAAAAAATAGCAAAGGATCAAGTCTGAAATATCCAGGTATTAGTATATTAATGCAAATCTGAAATCCAGTCTAGCCATTTTTGTAAAACAACAAATCAGGTTTGGTGAACTTTAGAACGCTGCTATACAGCAAAAATCAGATTTCTTCCTCCAAACATATTTTCAAACATGGTGTCCTCGGAAACCTGAATTGATGGCAGATTTTGAGAGTACTTTAAGTATAGAAGCTAGAAAAATGTAGGGATAATAGAGCAAATAGAGCATCCAAAAGAGAGCAGTTTGAAATATTTCTGTTGCAGAAATTAGTAAACACCTCACTAATAGAAAATGATTAGTTCTGCTAAGAAGAGTTGTTGGGACAAGGTAGACAATCAGAGAAAAATTTTCAAGTTTCAGCTCCAAGGGAAAATGATATCAACTTCCCTTTTGAAGACGTAGTTAGGATGAATAGAAAACAGTCATTAAAGGGAGCTAGTTAGAGTGAGAGTTGGAAGATGCTTCTGGGAAGAGCAGTGATTTCAAAGGCTGCGGTCTCATGGAAAATTGGTGTTGAGTCTGAAGGATTTATCATTATGAGCAAGTAAGCTGAACATTATAAGGTGGCCTAAATGGAAGTCCTAAACACAATACCGAGAAGGGTATTCAGTTCTTACAGAACTTCTTTTAGCTCCTCCTGTGTGGCTGTTAAGATTATTTTGGCTATTCGAGATGTATGTGGATTCTTGTTGGTGTCACGTTCAGCACCTCTGAACATGAAGTCTATGAAGCCCTAATTTTTGAATGGGTGGCAAATAATTTGTCAGGAAGTACGGTGGAGAGGAGATTATAAGAGTGTGTACTCGTGTGAGCTACACCTTACTAGATTCTACATCTGACCCCTTTGTCCAGCATACATCATGTGATCCCTGTGTGGGGGCAACGGGATGGAATTAGCACTGAAGAATAAACCTGGATATTTCATCTTGGTTTTTATCTTAGGTGTCCATTTCTCTCTCCCTTAATAGTATACCATTGTAATCTTAATATTAAAATTATAGCTTTGTAGCAGAATATTTTTGTATATATTCCATGGCAAGTTCTTAAATCCATGCCTTGCTTTCACTGTGATGGCATCTGAAGACGACATTCCCATCTGCTCCAGCTGGGGAGCACAGTGACCCAAAGGTCCTGTGGATACTGAATGTCAGTTGTGGCCTTAGTGCTCTTGTACGATTTAACACTGCTAAAAGCATCTCTCATGTTGTTATCATAAAATCATAGAATGGTTCAGGCTGGAAAGAATCTTAAGATTATCCAGTTCCAACTACCTGCCATGGGCAGGGACACCTCACACTAGACCATGTCTCCCAAGACTCTGTCCAACCTAGCCTTGAACACTGCCAGGGATGGAGCATTCACTACTTTGGGCAACTTGTTCCAGTGCCTCACCACCCTCACACGGAAGAACTTCTTCCTTATATCTAACCTGAACTGCTCCTGTTTCAGTTTAAACCCATCATCCCTTGTCCTATCACTACAGTCCCTGATGAACAGCCCCTCTCCAGCATCCTTGTAGGCCCCATTATGAAAGCATGTGCTTGTATTTCTCAAGTATTGTCTTTAAAAGCATAAACCAGTGATTGTAGGTTACTGCACCAATGCTACAGATCAGAGCTAAAGGATAGTGATTCTGAGCAGTAATGTTTGTGGAAAGTGAAATAATTTCTGTTGTTTTAGAAATTACAATTAAATAAATAGGGAATAGTTGTTTTCGATGTCTGGCTATGTGCAGTGTAGAGCTTTTCTGCATATCAAATCTACTGTGAATTTGCTGCCTGGCAGGCAATCTGGCCTGCAAATGAATTGAATTACTGGCCAGAAACTCTCATTTGCACAGATTGCATTGAACTCTGTTGGCACTGAACATGCTCACCTTCAGCTAAGGCAGCTGGTGTGTGCTGTGGCCAGGCAGAACTCTGCCCTGCCGGGGAGGGCTTGTTTCTTTGTGTTATTTGTATTCCTTAACATGAACATTGGCAAAAAGATCAAATAAGCAGTGCTCTTGCCCACACTGGGCTCTCAAGGCTCTCAATCACTCTCCTACAGCTTCTGCCGCTGCTGTTTCTTTCCTACATCTGCTTCATTGAAAATGCGAGATCTGCGGGAAGAGGACCTGCTGCCTGAGGCATTTTAGCTTTTAAAGAAGCATCTCTCTCTGCAGCAGCTTTTTTCATAAATGTTAATGTATCAGCTACATGGCTTACTGAGATAAATTATAAGGCAGCTTAATAACATGAACAGAATTCTGTGCTTGGTTGGCAAGAGACAAATTTGGTATAATTTGACTCAAGCATTATTTAAACCTCATTTTTCAGAATAAGAAGAGCCACTGTATCTTTAGGCTTTTTAAAACATTAACCCTTTGCAAACTAATGAACCTTCACAGCTGACTTTGGTACACCCTCTGTGTACCAACAAAGAGTTGCTGTCTATTTTTATACTGCAGGACAAAAAAACCACTTTAGATGGTACCAAAATTCACCTGACAGAAAATGGTAGTTGGTTGATGAAAGCCACCAGTCCCCATTTTGCAATCCATGTAACAGAACTTTCAATGTTCTGACTGGAAATAAAGGACAGGGAAAAAAAAACCCCAACCAAATGTTAAGATTAATTTCATCCTTTGTCTTATCTCTGATAATTTCTGTGTTGCATGGTAATCTTCTTGGAACAAGTGTCCAAATCAAAGGCTTCATAGCTAAGATGTACACTGGAATTAGCATATCTGCAGCAGGCTTAGAATTTTTTCCTCTGATTATTTTCAGAGGAAATATATTTTAACATTGAACTAGGCAACACTTCTGAAGAGACAAATGGAGAAAGAAGATACACATGCTCTGTGTTTGTGTTGGAAATACCAACTAATAAAATGAATAGATGGCTGCGAAAACACTACCAATTAAAACAGGAGAGTATATGAAATCTGCATCATGGGGAAAGGTGTCAGTGTAGAGTATAGAGCTGTATTTCAGTGTCAGTGTACTGACAGTGTAGAGCTGTATTTCTGTGTCACTGTACTGTCAGAAACCCAGAAAAGCTCCACTGAGATCAGCAGAATTCTAGATGTGTTTGAATTCTAGTGTGCTTGTTTTAGACTTTTGGGTCTAATTTTGTCTAGTTCTGCTTTTTGAAGTTGAAACCAGCAGTGGATAAGTAGCTAAGATAGACTTGTAGAAGCCCTTGAGAAATCACCTTATGGACTCAGGTTTTTGACAGTATGCTAAATAGGGCAAATCTGATTCCATCCCCTCCTCTGCTGACTCATGGAGCTCCCCACCAATGTTTTACCTTCCAAGCTGCTTAAACTTCTGCAAACTTGTCTTTTCTGAGGCTTTCCCCGTGGTTTCTGACATCAACCCTGTTTCAGCCTTGAATTTGTCCTCAAAAATTACATGGAGATCCCTGTCCAGGATTACAAAATCGTATTCCGAGTAAGCACAATGGTACGATATACATCCTTTCTGAGGCTAGTCTTCAATTGCTGCCATGGAGCAATTCCCACTACTTTGAAATATCTTCCTTCAACAGTGGCACAATTTGAGGGCTCTTGGGTTTTCACGGAAAAGTGCTTTGTTGTAGGTCTTCATTAGGAAGTCCTCAAGGTGTGAACAGTCACATCTTGGGTGGCTTTATTAATCTTCACCCTTTTGTTTTGTTTACTCTTTTCTGAAATGAAGTTTGGGCACTAGTTCCTGGAAATAACACCTAGTGTTTGCAAAACTTGCCTTTTGAGATATTTTTAAGCTAACAGGCTTGTTCTAAATAGCATACGTAGTTTTACTGAGCAGGTTAATCCACTCAAGAAGCATTGTTATTTTTTCAGTTCTGTATTTAACTGGTATTCAGGACGTTGATGTTACTAAATAAACAGGACTTTCTACAGGTAATACAAGATTATTACCTTATAAATGATTTGAGGAATGATACAGCCCTATATTTTTCACATGCCAAAAAAGCTTCAACTCACCCTCTGAAGGTTCAGAATTTCTGTATGTAAGAGCTGGATACATGGGGGTTATTTTAATCGAGTATCTGATCTCCAGCATTCATGGATCAGAATAGCAAAGAATGTGTGTCTGACCCAAGAAATTTCTCTGTTCTGCTGGGAAACAGCCTTATTTTTGTAATTTTTCCTCCATCTATTCCATACCAGTTTGCTTGTGAAGGTTTATTCACAAGGTCTTATTAAAATAAACCTGCCCAAACAATTGTAATTTATTTGACCGAAATCATGTTGGCTGCTCCTTGCAATCATTATTTCCTTCATGTTAGAGTTTACTTGTTATCGAAGGTGCCCTAGGTAATTCTGGGATACAATTTTCCCTGAGATCCAGTCAGCAGGAAGCTGTTGGCCAGTTCCAGTTCAGCTGAGGCCTGCAGGCAGCATTAAGCCAGCATCACACCTGTCTAGAAGGCAGAGGGGACAGTCAGATAAAGCAGGTCTTGCAGAAGTGTGACAACCACCACGGACTCAACATTTCGAGGGGTGGTAATCCTTTGTAGGTAGGTCAGCAGAGCCTTCCTCAAAGTCATAGAATCATAGAAAATCCAATGTGCCTGTCTAGTGCCGTGGTCACCTTTTCCCAGGACTAAATACAGGTATGTGCAGCTGACTGTCAAGTAAGCATTGCTCCCTTTGGAAAGGCTGCAAGTTAAGCACAACTAGTGTCTTTTCCTGTGTGTAGGTAGAGATTTTTGAAGTGGGTCTTGGGGAGGTAATATAAAAACATAGGGCTTGCTTTCTGCAAGGGAAGATTGGGCTAATATTGTAGCAAGGGATTGTGCATAGTAACCCAAGAGCTGATGCAGGTAATTGCTGAATTCAGGCCAAATGGTGGTTCTGGAGGTTTTTTTCTTAGTTCCAGGACTTTGGTGCAAACCACACAGGTGACCAGATCAGGGATTTTCAAGGTTTGTTGAATCAAAACTCAACCTTTGCTATCATTTGTTTCTTTTGAGCCGTAACTCTGTTTTCCACAGCTTGGTTAGCAATCTCTTGGATTGCTACTGCTATTTTAGTATGCAAATATAAGCATAATAAGGAAAAACAAAGGAAACAAACATTAGTTACATTAGGCTGGCACTGAGCGCACCCAGTTTATCAATATAAAGAGACTTTTTTTGTCCCTAAGCCTGTCGTCATTCTGTCACCAGTTCCAGTCTCTTGAGGTTTTGCCATGTCAGTAGCACTGCAGGGAATCATAGTAATTAGCCTAGTCTTCCAAAGAAAACTATTCAGCTTCCTACAACAGCCTGACCAAATTTTGGATCAGTGATGTTACTGCCCCTAAATGGAAGAAAATGACAGTGGTATATCTCTATTTTGTAAATGCTTATTCAGAGGAATGAAATTATATAGAAAGAATCTGTCCTAATTACCACATCCCTTCTACTGTAGGACCACTTCAAAGGACAGATCCTCATCAAACTCTAATCAAGGTGTTTCCTTTGGCTTCCCCAACAGATCCACACTGAGTGGTAGTAGCGGGATGGCCTTCTGTGGATGCCTGCTGCAGTGTAATTTTAAACCGAAACAAAAATGTGGAATGCTAGTTACAGTAGCTCAGCCTGTAACGTTTAGAAAAGTGTTCCTAGTTTGTAGCTACCTGAAGATGCACCTTCACCTTTGAATAATTTATCTCCTAATTGTAAAAAAGCTGCAAGCTCCATTCTTACTTAATGTGCTTTCAATGGGAAAAAGATGGAAAAGAGTTTAGTAGTTGTAACTTTGATCCTGCACTGGGCTCAACGCTCAGCATTCCTGTGTGTATCACAGTCAGTGTGCATGCAGTATGGGTATGGGGTTTTATTTTAAATGTGATATAAGAAATTTTAACGGTATATAAAAGTATGGCAGGTTATCCACTGACTGTTTCAGTTTCATTTCCTATGTGCATCCTTCCTAGAAGAGAGGTTCAGCATCAAAGCGAAGTCTGTTGTCACATCTTGTGTTTTACAGTGTAGTGTAAAGCCCTTGTGTAGTGTAAAGCTGTTTCTGGAAGAAAATTAAATCCTTTAATGTACATTTAGCCTTAATCTTAAACCTGGCCCAGCAAAGCGTGGTTCATTGAAGGTTACAAAGCACAGTGGTACCTGGTGTTTCTGCTATTCTGAGATGCGATCTAGTCCAGCGTCATGATGTTCTGGTGATTGGAATTTTTCAGACAAGCACTTGGTGAGCCAGTGGTGGATGAAAACTGAAGAGTTTCAGGAAGTTCTCTGTCAGTAGTGACACTTTTCCCCTTGTTAATGTGTGCTTCTCCAGGATGTTGTTCATACAAGTGGTGAAGACAGAACAATGCTGGCCACTTGTTAGAATCCCATTTTATGGCTTTTTTGCAAGAGCAGGAAGTGTCTGGCTGGGAGCCAGCCGGCTGATCACACTCTGTTGATCTAACACAATAATATCATTAATAATGATAGTCAATTATTTGGCATGTAATATACATCTAAAGAACATAATGGTGTGATAAATACAAATCATACAAGAAATAGGTATATTGTGGTGGCAGATAGCTTTCTCCTTACACTGGTATCTGTTTTGTGGCTCATTCTATCAAGCAGGTTCGCTGCTTGGCACTTGTCACAAACCAGATGATGCTGTGATGGGGAATCAGGCTGCACCGGGGGCTGCTTTTAGGAAGTGGTGTTTGCAGAAGGTATGTCTTGTTACCAGTGCCCTGGCTTAGAGCTTCAACTACATCCAGATAAAGCAGTAGAGCCTGAGGTTGATTTTTTAATAGGATGTCCAACAGTGATGGCTTCTTGCAAACACTGAAAAAAATATTATGATAATACATGCATTTTGAATTATTTTTCCAAACCACCTTTGTCCATTATGCATGTTTCTTGCACGGTAATTTTGTGGAAAAGTGTGGAAACAGTGTTTAGGTTTATTTCTAGAGCTACCTGGAGGCAAATCAAGGTAAAGCAACAAAACAAGTGATGTCAAAGCAGGTAACTTAAAACGTGTTAAGCAACATGCAGATAAATAGACTCACAGGTTGTGTGGCTGTTTATGCCCCAGTGAAGGCTGCTCTGAGGTGCTCTGCATAGCTCCAGAGATGACTATCCAAATACAGTTTTTGCTTGGGGATTTTTAATTTTCTATCCCTAGGTTCCTCATTAATTTTTAGTCCTGACTGGCAGTGATTAGTGTTGTTGAAAACAATAGTTTTCTCTGCAGAGATGTTTCAGCAGGATGGAAGGTATTTTTTGTGCTGTTCCCTCTTGTTTGGTTGGTTAATTGGGGTTTTTTGGTTTTTCTTTTTTTTTTTTTTTTTTTTTTTTCCCTCCCTATCTATAAGCAAGGCCAGCTTTTTCAGTGGAAAATAAATATTTCTGTGACCAAAGGTAAGATGCCTCATTATGAGTGTTGTGTTGACAAGCCATTTTCAATAGTATTTTTTAACCACAGAAAAATGTTTTAGACATGGAGAGACTGAAAGTTATATCTAAAAAGCCCCTGAGCTTCTAGGTGAAGTGATCTGATGATCTGATTCTAAACAATGTGCAAACGCCCATCCCAAACACCAACATTTCCCTTCTCCCCAGGCACCAAAAGCCTCATAGATCAGTTGGTTCTGGCTTTAATAGACGTATCAGGCTTCAGACAGGCTTGCAGAACAGGATAGGAAGCCAATTATTTCAGGTTCAGTTCCGAGAAGAGCTTCTTTCTGTCTCTGGATATAGAGTTGTCAGTTTGTAGAGCTGCTGGTGCTTTTAACAAGCAGCAAAACCTGTCAGGTTAAGACTATGAATTTGCTATAACCTTCCACTCCTGAAGTCTTGGTGCTGGGAAAGTTGTGACTGTTCTGTTAAGTGACCCCAGTAGCTTTTCTGCACCACAGCTGGCCAACTCATCCCACTGCCAGCTATCAGAGAGTCTATTTACCCTCACAGCAGGAATAAACTGAGCAAAGCCTCTGTAAAAAAAAAAACAACAACAAACCAACATAACATATTGCTTACTGCAGTGATTTATTATTTATAATTACTTTTATTTACAATTTTTATTAGCATTTGTTATACATATGCCACTCTTGTTACTGGTAATTGCTAAATGGCATAAATGATTTGAGCACAATTCAGAGTAAAAGTTTGAGCATGGTCTAAGGGTATCTGGCTGCAAAGGCTGTGTCCTGGGTTCAGCAGTAGCAGTCATTTTTCTCAGTCTTAGTAGCTGGTGCAGTGCTGTGGTTTTGACTTTCAGCCTGG
>JANHGB010012035.1:0-27072 GCA_026283785.1 Coracopsis vasa | reverse complement strand
TGGAACAAGTCCAGAGGAGGGCCACGAGGATGATCAGGGGACTGGAGCACCTCCCGTATGAAGACAGGCTGAGAAAGATGGGACTGTTCAGCCTGGAGAAGAGAAGGCTGCGTGGAGACCTCATAGCAGCCTTCCAGTATCTGAAGGGGGGGCCATAGAGGTGCTGGGGATGGACTCTTCATTGGAGACTGTAGTGATAGGACAAGGGATAACGGGTTCAAACTTAAACAGGAGAAGTTTAGATTGGATTTAAGGAGGAAATTCTTTACTGTGATGGTGCTGAGGCACTGGAATGGGTTCCCCAGGGAAGTTGTGAATGCTCCATCCCTGGCAGTGTTCAAGGCCAGGTTGGACAAAGCCTTGGGTGACCTGGTTTAGTGTGAGGTGTCCCTGCCCATGGCAGGGGGGTTGGAACTAGATGATCTTAAGGACCTTTCCAAACCTAACTATTCTATGATTCTTTGTAGAAGTGTAAGAGGGGGAGAAAAAGAAAATCAATGCCTTGTATTGCCAAGTTAATTTCCTGAATGAATTTCCACTGCATTCTTGCATGGTGTGTGCACTGAGAAGTGATAGAGCTTAGGGAGATGGTATTGGAGCACTGAGGTCCAGATCACTGGTGCACAACATGAAGTAGTGGCTTTTAAGTGCTCTTCATGAAGCCTATTTGGCAGGCTCTGAGATACTTACTTTGCAGTACTGTGCTTTGCTGCCCAGGTCTATTGCTAGCATTTCAGTTTCTGCTTGCATTTTCTCTCTTGCATTGGCAGTCTTCCTGTCCTGACCATCAACAACACTGGAGGTAAAAACCTACTGACCACTTGGTTTGGTTGCTGGATGGCAGTGCGTGGCTTACATGGGTGTCTCTGCAGAAGTGCAGAGGAATTTTAACCTCATAAGACAAGAAAAACAAAGATAACTTGAAGTTGTTGACACCTCAGCCAAATGGATGCCTTGAGTATCTCCTGATGGCTTGGTTCTTTCCATCCTTGGCTGTTTCTTTTCCTTGATTTAGGCTAATGTGGGGCTAACATTTTATGTTAGCATCACCACTGAAACACTGCTCATTTCAGCTGGCAACACCTTTTTGCCCATTACTGATTGCAGGCTTAAACTAGAGGGATTTATCCTGACCTGAGGAAAGAGAGGAGGAGTTAAAATTTAAGAGCTGCCACTCGTGGGCATGAGCACTGACTAGCGCGTACTATCTGTAGTGCATGGAAATCAATTTGGACCTTGTCTGATGAGTGCTGCAGCTTTCCCCCACCCCTCCCATACAGAGCTATACAGAAGAATCGAGAAATAAATGCGCTTGCTTAAGATAACATTGTGTGACAGCTGAGAACAATTAAAACTCTTACTTGCAGCTGTATTTTTCCCCCTTCTTTGTTACAGTAGGAGGCTGGTGTCTGCAGCTCTGAGTAGTTGATACAGGGCCTGATCTTATCTAGAGCAAGTATCATGCAAGGTTATTTATTTTACAGCCTCTTCTCCTAGTTTTGCACAACACACAGATCTTGGTAGATGGGATTTTTTTTTTCCCTTACTAGAGTCTTTTTGGCAATAAACACACGCCTAACTGTAAGAGAAAAAACTTTCACAAGCAAGCTTGTTTTGTGAAGCCCAAACATTTGTGAAGCTTACAAACCTTCAAACTTTGCATAATGTGCCCATCCCTGGTCTCAAACATGAGGTGGCAGAAGAGGGAAGTGTTACTTTTTAAAACCAACAACTTATGACTGTGTCAACACATGACAATTTGTCAAAGCTTGGTGTAGCGGTGCTGTAAATTAATTTTTAGCATCAGTTGTGAGTGGTAAACACTTTGTGCGGTGTGAACAGCTCTTAGTACAGTGTGAGTTGTAGCAGCTTGTGAGCTACCCTGAAAGAAAAAAACAAAGCGAAGGAGGGAAGGATAAAAGCTCGTTTACTGATACAAAATGGATCTGAGTCTGCAGAAGCTCAACATGTGGTATTTTTTCCACCTCCATACCAGTCAGCTCAACGTTGAAAATTTGGGGGTTCCATTAATAGTATAATCACCTGCAAAGCTGGGAAACGACAACCCTCCATCTCTTGCACCAGGTAGTGCCAGATAGCAAGCAGGTTTCTCAGGCTCATAGCTAGGTGAAGTAGAGCCCTCTTTACCGCTGAGTTTTGCCTTTGCTTGCTTGTTTGCAACAGAACATGTCCGTCAAATGTGAGCATGTTCCTTTGTTGAGAAGTCTTGCATAAATGACATAAAATGTCTGGGGAAAAATATAAGATGGCAGCCCAAAGAGAAATGATGGGGGCTGAGTGCTCTCTGTTCCTCGCTTGTCCCCTGGCTGTTTCTCCTTGCCCATCCCAGCTGCTGTGGTGGGACTGACAGTGACGGTTCATACAAAGGGATTTGACATGATGGAAGGAAATTATTTGGTACAAAAAGCCAGAGTATATGTATTGTAGAAAACAACTTTTCAGATACAAACCTATTTTAACCTGTCACTTTAGCAGAACAAGCAGTAATAACCTCCCAACCTAACAATGACTGTTAAGTTGAACATTAATTCACTCAGTTGTTCAATTGCTAACATGTCTACAACTTACAAGTGAACGCCCACTCAAGAGGGAGAAAAAAGAAGTTGGTGCCTGGAATTCCTGGCCTTGCTGAAATCACCTACATTTTTTGGCACCAACACCAGTATTTCGTCTTGCGTTTCCTGCAAGTGTTTTAAAGTAGAACTAGATGAGAAAAACAGCTGCGTGCATTTGTTTGCTGCTTTGATATGCTCGGCATGGGGCTTTTTACCCAAGCACAGTCACTCTCAACTTCATCACCCTGGGTAGGCTTTGACTGTGCCTTGGAGCTTGTTCCTGTAAGTGGGCAGCACACGTGAAGCTTGGCATGAGAACTGGTATCAAGTCTTGCTAAAGCTAGTTTTAAGCTGGTTATGATTTTAAAAAGAAAGATGACTTTGTTTGCATATTTGCTCACAAAGAATTTTGATTTTATTTCCTTTTCTAGATATAACTGTAGGTGCTGCTTGTATGAAAGATCTGAGCCACACCATCCAGTAAATTGTCTAGAGCAGCAGCTGGCTTGCTTGGAAATCACTTCCAGGACTGTGTTGTAAGTAAGTGTTTTTGCAAAAGCAGCATCAAGTGGTTTCTTCAGTTTTGGGGTGTTCTTTAGACGTTTTGATTGTTCTTTATAATTTCATAGTTTTACTCTAACATCTAGTAGACAGCAGCAATGCATGTGGGAACACGAGCATTCCCATAGCATAGAGCTAAAGCACTTTAAAGGCTCTTTGCTGACTTGCTCTAAGACTCCCCAGCCCAGGACCTGAACACTTCTGAGAACAGGTGGCTACATGGAAGCCTAGAACAAAAATTGGCAAAATACGCATTGATCTGTTTTTTCATTCACTCTGTGCCATACATAGTTTTTGGGTGCTCATCCCAGCCTGCATTTTTGCACTCCAGTGTTTTAGCCATGCTGATATAGCCCTGCTAGGGTAAATACTTTGTGGAGATTTTCATAAACTCAATTTGAAATAGTCCATGAATAGCTGCCCTAACTGAGCCAAAAAAAGCACTGGTTTGTCTCGTTGGTCAGGCTGTGGGTATAGCTAGGGAACTTCACTAGGCTGTGAATGGCAGTGACTTGGGTCAGCTGCATCTGTCTCCGTGATGACTGAGTGTTGATGAAAAAGACCGCATTTCAGGTTACAAGCCAATTGCATTGAGTATGGCACGTAAGAACATGTTTGTGCTTAAAATGAGTAACATCGTCCTGGAAAACTTGGAGATGTACACCAAGAAAACCATATCATGTCATTTATACAATTTCTTTTGAAAGCATAATCCATTTGAGGATGTTTGTAACCTGAAATTTTTTATCTTTTATTTCTTTCTATATTGCCATCAGTTTTCTTTTGCTGATGATGCAGGCTATATGACATATGATATGAAAAATATTTACGATTTAAGAGCATTTCCCTTGAAATGGCCACTGATAATATGGTCTCTTCAGAGAGCAAGGATGGGAGAGTTGGTGACTTAGCGCTCAAATCACTCAGTTAAGCATATTATACAAGCTGCTCACACTCCTTGGCACCTTGCAAAATATTCCCTATAAGTTACATTTGCTGCACATAAACTAGCTTAAAAAAAAAAATTATATATATATATGCTAATCCCATCACCAGTTCCCTCAGCTGTTCTCATCAGACTTGTGCTTCAGACCCTTTACCACCTTCATTGCTTTTCTCTCAACATGCTCCAGCACCACAATGTCTTTCTTGCAGTGAGAGGCCCAGAGCTAAACACAGTATTCTAGGTGCGACCTCACCAGTGCCAAGTACAGGACAGTGATCACATCCCTAGTCCTGCTGGTCATGCTTTCGGTGCAGGAGGCAGGAGCCTGGCTCCTCCGGGGGTGACAAGTGCTTCTGGTCCTTTCTTGCATCATGCCCCACTGTTGGCTGTCCTGATCTGGCATCACTGTGGAGTTGCCCGTAAGCCTTGCAGCTGTTTCAAGGGAAACTACTTGCTTTATTGCTATTAGTGCTGGATTTTAATGCAGTTTATATCATGGTATTTGAAGCACTGTGGCACCAGGAGCTTTGCGTTGACTT
Source organism: Coracopsis vasa (assembly GCA_026283785.1). Classification (NCBI taxonomy): domain Eukaryota; kingdom Metazoa; phylum Chordata; class Aves; order Psittaciformes; family Psittacidae; genus Coracopsis; species Coracopsis vasa. Next base: position 22,450 of record JANHGB010012035.1, on the reverse strand, counting down.
AATTTACCCTAAGGTAGTCGCTACTTATGTGGTAGAGCAGGTTTGGACCTGGTGTTGCGAGGCACACGCTACTGAGGGAATTTCTGTTATACTAGTTCCTTGAAGGATTCACTATTCCAGCATGGCTTTCTGCCTCATATCCTTCCAATTTAACTGTATTAGTCTGTTTAATGGTGCCAGAAGGCCGCATATTGGCTCTCTGTGAAGTCTGAAACATTAGATGCGTGCTTTTAAATGGTTAAATAAATGTTAATTATGATTCACAAATAGTTTTTTCCCCAGCTATTAAGTAATATCAAACATCGAATTTTTCAATCAATAACTGTATTTCCAGCTGCTGAGTGGGACCAGCAATATTTTTGAAGGGTTGTTTTTGCAGCTGCTCAGCTGCTTTAAGTAAAAGTCTTATGTTATTTTGCAAGGCTTGACAGCTTTGGATGCACAGTGGGCACAAGTTACTGAAAGCCTGTGGTGGAAGTGGAATGATGACAATCCTCTGATGTACCGTGGTTAGCTGTGGATAGTTTGGGCTGCATCCAGATAAGCTGAAAATAGCATATCGGGCACTTTTGATAGCTTGTGGTTTGCAGTGTTTTCTTTCTCACTGCATTAGTTATTACACAGGTGGAAATCAGCTGTTTTTTCCCTCTCAAGATCTTGAGATCTTCTGTAAGTGATTTAGCCGGTGTGAAATATTTTATGAAGTAATAGTTTGACTTGTTGCACCTCCTTGCAAATAATATAATGCCACAGAATTTTGCCTTAGAAATACATATTATATGCTTTTCACTGGAAGATCTTAAGACATTTTCAAATATCAATTAAGCCACAGATCATTATGATAATGGAAGAGACAATGTTTTCACCTGCTGTGAAGACTACCCTGGCTGTGAGCACATTGCTAAGGTTTGCCCAGTGATTCATTAGCTGAGCCGGTAAAACATTCTGGGCTGTCTGATGTGGTGGCTTACTGGTAGCTGTTCCTCAGCCGATTGCTCGTTTTGACGTGATGCACAGCAGTGTCAGACCATTTACTTCAGAACTTACCTTTTTTGTGCATCTCCTGTCTCTGGTTTTCCCACCCGGTCTGCTCTGCTGCCTCACAACGCTGATGTTTGCATAAGCAGTTGCTGTAATTCTTTGAAGCTGTGAATAAGATGTCTCCTACTAAATATCGCTGCTGTGCTTTGATGAATCCATAGTTGTGAGCGCAGGGTGCACAAACAAAGGACACGTAACACTGAGAGCTAGAGAGAGGCTGATATTGATGGTGAGAAGACCAAATGGTGAAGGTTAAATTCTGTTTAATGTTCAGTAGTGTTGTTTTTCTAACCCAAAACAAAACAGAATAAAAAGCTTCCACAAAGCAGAAGTGTGAGTGGAATGAAACGTAGTGGCTAGACAAATTAAAAAAAAACAACCCACATTCATTAAAAAACCCACCAAACTTAAATTTCAAAGCCCCAGTAGAAGAGGTGGTCTGTGAGCTACCCAGCTTGGACTGGGCATCCAACTGGAACTCATGGTCTGGGTTCAGTTCCCCACCTCAGTCACAGGTTTCCTGTGTGTTTTCGGGCAACCTCCTTCATCTGCCCCATGACCAACTTCCTCATTTGTACAGCGGAGATGATCCTCCTCCGATCCATTGTGAAGTTGAAGCCTACTGATGCTGCTGAAAGACATGGATGTTGTGACGGGGAGAGCCACCCCAGGGACTACAGTGAGAGGGATGCATTTCCTCACAGGGGATAATCACCCATGCTGCTTGCGTTTCAGTGTTCAAGAGTAGAATAAATGATTTCCAGATCTAAAGGGTTGGGTTTTTTCTTTCCAAGTCTTTCAGGCCTATTTCTCCTGGAGTTTGGCTGCCCCGGTGCAGCAGCAGGCATTTGGAGTATTCCCTGTCTCTCGCCTTGCTCTCAGTCTGTCTACTTACGGCTTTGAGTCATTCCTGTCTGCTCAACACACACGACCCACACAAACCCAGCGGGATCAGAAATGCAGCTTCTGTCATCTCCTGAGTTACGTGGAGATCTCTTGACATTTAAATAAAGTTGTGTGTAAGAAATAAACCAAAAAGTGCTTGCGCTGGTCAGAGGGTTACCAGAGATGGCCCTAGCAGTTCAGGAAGCTCATACTAGGGAGTGGGCCACCACCTTCCCAGCCTCTTGTCAAGCTGTGCACTGGCACAGGGTTGCTGCATTTGCTGAGGGTGGCCTTCAGCCCCTCTACTCCTCCACTCAGCCCCTGATACGCAGATACTCATTTAAGTGATTTTTACGTGAATCTCACCCAGTGCTGATGCAAATTCTGAGTAAGCGATCAGAAATGGCAGGTGACGTGCCTTTTGATGTGTCCTTTTATCTCATGTGGGTTGGGAGTTAAATTTTTGTCACCCCTTACAGGAAATATTTTTCTCTGGGAAGAGGGTGTGGAGCCCTATACGCTCTTTTTTCTTCTCCAAACATTAGTAATGCTCTTCTCCAGCCTGCTTCTCACTTGGAGAGACACAGTGCAGCTCTAGATTGATTGTTGCATCTAGCCCAAACCTTGAAGTATGACAACTTTTAATTGCAGGAAAAGCGATGTCTCTTCCCTTCCAAGGCTGGTTAGCTCAGAGTCCACAGCCACAAGATGGTTTGAAACATGGTGCTGCTGACACTGGATGTTCCCTCTCTGCCTGCAGTGATTATCCTTTTTCCCACCTGGTAAAACTGGGAATTCAGTCTGCTTACTTTTCTAAAGGACTGGTAACTGAAAATATGGCAACCACTCAGTTGCTGTTTCAGCCCTGTGCTAAGTTACGTGTAACGAGTTATTGAGCTAATTTAGTTTTATACTGAAGAAGTGATTTTCCTCCTGCAAATCAGGAAGGCTGTTTAATGCAGTGTAATTGACTTTAGCTGTAAGATTCAATATACTTACCTAGGATTATGGTTCAATAAAATCTAATTGTGCTGAGAGCAACAGGAATCGTAGAAACAGCCAGGGACTGTTTTCCACCTTTCCTGTGGACAAGCTGAGTCGGATGTCTCCTAATACTTAAGGTTATGCTGCTGCTTGCTCTGCGCATTGGCAGGAACAGCTTGATATGGCACTGTCTGGCACAGGGAGGTGAAGCCAAGCAGCTGAAATGATAGGTAGCCTTCTTCAGTCAGTTTTACATGAGTGACTCTCATTTAAGCATGCTCTGCTGGTGTCAGGCTGGGGGAACGGGAAGTAGGCTGTGTCTGGTTTCATTATGATGGTGATAATAATAGGATCCATAGGGTATATGAGATTAAAAGCCCTATAATATCGCAGGCCAAATTGTTTGCAGAGAACAAAACCTGAAATCAGTTCAGTGCCTAAACATCCTTTTGTCTTGCCTCACCCACTGTAGAAATAAATATGGGAAAACAAATATTTATTCATAGTTTTCCTCTTACTATTTACCAAATAGGAAGCTGTGTCAAGAAAATTTCTACGTGGAAACATTTGCTGGCCATTGTGGATTGGCTTTTATAACTGTGTGGTATGATTTTGGAGAGCCTTTTTGCCCAGGTATTCCTTAATGAGTTTTTCATCAGCCACTTTAACAAACAGGAAAGCATCAGATTTTTTTGCTTGCAGAGCTTCAGGAAATAGCATAGATTTTTTCAGTGCAATGAGGACACTGGCACAGGTAATAAGTAAGTTGGGATGATGCTGAGCAAGGCAGTGTGGCGAGTGTCCTTGTCACACACTGAGGCACACACCTTGTTATTCTTTCTTCATGGAGATAAACCCCAAACCACAACCCTTGACCCAAGCGTGAGGTTATGTGATTAGGATTGCTCACCTACCACCATGATTATTTTCTCGATTATTTCTTCCAAGTATTAATTATCCTGTTGCAAGCAGGAAAGGAAAAATACACTTTCAGATCAAACTAACAGCTTTGGCTGGTTTTGGTACACTAACTTCACAGGCAGTAAAATATATAACATTCTTGGTACGGCATGTGCTGTACTAATCATTCTTGATGTAACTGCCTATTTTTTACATCACTTTAAACAAATGCCAGGACTACAGAGAATAATAAAACAAGAAAATCAAGGCAGAAGAGGCAGGTGTTGTGGTATGGGTTAAAAGCAAAACAAAGCAAAACAACCCTAAAAGCCGTGAGAATTCGAGAGGCTCTTTCACGTGGCAAAATTAAACTGTAAGCAACTGGGTGCAGAGAACCCATTTCTTACAGGACCAGGCAGTGAGCGTGGATCATGCCGGACATCCCTGAAGCTGGCATAACCACAGTTTAAGAGCAGAGGAGGGAGCTTGCTAAGAAAATCGTTCTTTTTTCTGGTTATTTTTGGCTTTGATTCTGGCCTAGTGCGTGCTGGTTCTTACTACTGCTTTGGATGATAGTTAACTGGGATGGTGACAATACTGATATTAAACTTCTGTTTTCAGGTGGCATGAAACTGAAGAAGAAATTCATGTAGTGCCTAAGTTTTCTGTTTGAGTTGACCTGTTACGGAGAACTAGATAGACAGTTAAAATACAGTCTTTGCTGGTTTAGTTAACTTTCTTTATGATGTGATGAACCCTGTTTTGCTTTGTTTCCCATACCTTTTTTCATCATGACATTCAAGAGTTTGTGCAAAATAAAGTAAAAAGCAGATACAATGGGCACTTCAAATTTTGCTCATTTAGCTTGCACCTAAAACACTAATGTACGTTTTGTACATGGCTTGCTGGTATGCAACTCCAGACGGCAAATGGTTTGTTAGTATTGGCAATGCTCTCATGAAGCCAAATATGATTCTTTTGCTTGCTGGCTTGAGAGTGCAAAGTGCTTTTAATTCGCATTCAGTTTTCTCTGCTTCCTCTGTCTTGGTGTTGCCAGCCTTGTACCTTGGAATAATAAAACTTCAAAGAGTTTATGAAAGTCACAGTTGAAAGTATGTGTTATCCTAGGTTAGGCAGATAAAACCAGTGCTAACAGGGTGCAGTCTCTTCTCAAATCTGGCCAAAATAGTCCTTCTCACACTTTGGCAGTGTGGCTGTCCATGACTCCCTTAAATAGCTGAAGCAGGTAAAAGTGTTGTTCAGAAAAACATGAGAACCCCTCTAAAATATTGCAGAGCTGATGATACACATTGGATTCCATGCTATATGCTTTTGTACTTAATTTCTAAATCACAGTTGAGATTACATCTTGTTTAGTATTGTCATAGGTTTGTTTTGTAAGTGTAGGTCTGCAGTTGTTTCTGATTTCAAAAGAGCTGTGTAAATTGCTTGCATGAAGACTTCTGTCACTGAAAAACAAGACTTTAAATCCACTTCTGCCCCATTTGAAGGAGACGCAGTACAATATTTTGCAAATACTTGTAAGTATTAGTCTCATGTCCAGCTGTCTACCTCAGGGAAATAAAATCCGATGTCATCTTCAGCAGTAATAATTTTCTTCCTTATGCCACGTGTTTTATCATTTCTTCTCCTCCACCACATTGGATTTTGTCTGTCCTCTTGTTTTAAACTCTACCATTGTATCGCTGTCAATATTCAGTGTTTAGATGAGTCCTTCTCCATCTTCTCCAAAGTATAGTGAGGTTCTCCTATCTTCATGCCTTGTTTTTAAGTATTGTTGGCATGCTCTATAACCCATGAATTACTGGTATAAGCTGAGAGTTGTGCCTCCAGCAGCACTGTGGATGTACTCCCGCTGCTCCTGGGCACTCAGTCTTGTAGTGTCAGGCTGGCATTACCACCAGGCAGAACCAAAACTTGGGCATTACATCAGCTCCACAGTACTGGCAGTTTTGATCTACAGCAAAAGGCTGACATAGACATGGCCATGCATTTCTCACCCATCCAGGGACATACCTGTAATAAGACCATGTATTCACTGTTAAATGTTTCAAATACTGACCCCTTAATCTGTAACTGTACGGGTCCATTTAACAGTCCCAGCCCTGGGGGTACCAGTGAGCCTGGTGCTGGTTGCCCTTGTCATCTCCTCTCCATTTTCATGCTAATTGCATAGCCTAATCCTCTTTCTGTCCAACTCTTAACCTGTATCTCCCTTTGATTTTTACTTTTTTTCCCCTCTTCTAATGATGTTGCTATTCCAGGGCAGATTCCCTGGCAGAAGACCCGCAGTATGGCTGTCTGGCATCACCCTGATTCTGGTAGTAGCAACCACCCTCTTTTGTGTCACCTTTTCTTCAGAAAACACCACTAGAGGCAATTGCAGCCTCACTTGATCTTTCCCTGTTTAGAAGATGTGAAAATACTTAATGAGTCGTTCTGGGGAGGTGTGACCTGAAGAATGCAGACGTGTGGGAGCATTTGTTTGTTGAAAGCATCAGGAGGGGAATCACATGGTTATCCGAGTACCAGTGTCAGAAGGTGGGAAATCGGAGTGCTCTTAAGTTTCACTGAACCTGGTTTCTTCTCCTGTCTCTTCCTAGAAGGTACTTCATTTTGGAAAAGCGCAGGAAGAGGGGAGAAAAGCCGCTTTTAAATTCCCAGGATTTCCTCTGGGGGAGAGATCCCTCAGGGGAAGGAGGGAACTCTTCTAATAACCTTCGCAGCATTTAATTCCAAGAAAATGCAATAAAATCAGTGCTTCCACCAAGAGTTGGCAGTGTATTTTTTCCGTAACAAGACCTGGTTTTAGTTTCTTTGTAGTACAGTCTGATTCAGACTGTACCGAGTTGTCTGAGGAGAGCAAAATCTGGTTTTGACAGATGTTTCCCGTGATCTGGCAAATACAAACACTCCTGCGAGATGACAGGCAGCTTGTTTACATAAGAAATCTATTTTTTTAAACAACAACAAGAAAAAAAAAGACCAACAAAAAAACCACAAACACAAAGCAACATTCGGATCAGTCATTCTGATCAAGGCAGTGTCAATTATTAGGCTGTAAAGGGAACTGATGACTCAACTTAGGCACAGCACTGCGGCGATCTCCGATTTTCGGTTTCATAACATTCTTTTCAGGAATGCTTTTCATTCATACCTGACATTTAAATGTGTCTCTGGAACTGTGCATCATTTTGTGATCAGGATGCAAGAGACCAGTGTCAGCATGTTCTGAGAAGCTGTCCAGAATTTGGGAGGCATCCGTGTACCTCGATGGGACACCAGGTGGGAGAGTCCTGTGACCCATCGCATCGCGCAGCGGGACCGTACCTGCACACCACCGGTCTCGTCAGTCACCACGTTAAATTGGTAGATAAATTCACATCAACCAAATTGGAAAGCGCTTCGATTCAGAAAGCGAAATGTTTTCATCAGATCCCGTGCTTAGTAATTCCAGCGAGTGTGCTTGTTAAAATGGGTGAGTCAGAAATGGAAATGCAAAGCATTTCTCTGAACGGTGGCCGGAAATTAGCTCTGAAAACTGAAACAAAGCCAGACCGCAGTTTTATCTATTTACTTAACAATTCTAGATCTCCGAAAATCCCTTTGTCTTTGGGAGACATTTTGATTCTTCTCTTCCAGAGCCGGTGTGATCCTTAGGTTGGATGATCAACCATGTCAGGACTGTCTTGACGTGTCTTAATTTTTTGGTTTAAAAAAATGAGTTACCTGTAGGTAGCTTCACTATCTGTGGCGCTGCCTGATTCAGTCAACAGCGTGTGGTAGAAGCTTGGTGTGGAAGTATTAGGCAGGACGGGATGCTGTAATATTTGAGGTTGATAATACTGAGGAGGAAGTCCCAGAGAATTGAGTGGCGTCACTCAGCAGCTTATTACCCAGTGCATAGGTTTGATATTTATACAGCACATGGGGCTATATGACTGTTCTGGCATCAAACACTCATTAGTTTGGGGCTGGCTCCTCCCCAGCTTAGCATGAAGAGGCTGTGGTGGTGCCAGCCCCTTGGTTTGTAAGGACATAGCCCCATAGACTGTGGAATGAGAGCATAGGGAGGGTCATGAGTGTTTTAGTGCTAATAGAGGTGGTCTTGTTGAAAACAAAACCTCAAAAATCAGCATACTGGGTGACAGATAGCAGCATTCTGGTCCTCATCCTGCACCCAAGGTATTGCTACTTTCTTCTCCATTGGAGTCTGGATACCTGCTGCTCATCCTTGAAAGTGAGTCAATGCTTTAGGCTCATTGCATGGCCTTGGACAATGTAGGGACTGCTTTCCTGGCAGCTGGTCTGAGGCCCACAAATGTAAATCACCCTGGAGGCATAGAAAGTAATATATGTGTGTAAGGGACTTACAATTCCCATGGCAAGTGTGGGGAAGTAGTGCTTGTTTGAAAGATAAGACAGTTTGGGTGATTTTTCTTAATTACTGTTTACCTAAATAAATAAATAATGCATATTCATGGCTTTAACTAAAGTAAGTCGTGTTGAAATGTTTACCTCTCCTGAGGATAATTATTAAGGGTGGGGTGTGGGGTGCAGCAATTAATAGTAAAACATTTAGACAAGATTACAGAACGTTCTGATTGGAATAGTAAACATTATGCTAGAAATAAAAGCAAATACACAAAGCTGTCTTGAATTAAAAAACCCCAAACACTGTGGTATCCAATGAAACACACCGAATAGAAGCAATTCAGGCAAAGAGGCTGTGGTTTGGAGCTCTGCAGCATCACAGGGTTTCTTCAGTGTAAAGTTAATTGTCAGGTTCTCCCTCGGTTCCAATTCAGAAGAGAAAACGGCACAAATACTGGCATCCACACAGATTGGTGTGGCAGCTGTAATACTCATCAGCATCACTTTGAGGCTGGTGTGCATTGATTTTTAAAGTGAGCAGCAGAAGGTTTTTCACCTGTTTATATCAGTAGTAAACAAAACCTTCATTTGTGTTGTGAAGCACACACACCCCATTTTGTACAGTCCTTTGAATTAAATTCTTTGCTCAGCTGAGAGCTTGAAATTTGGACCCATCCTTTCATGTCTTTTGGCGACAGTTCCTTATCTGGTTAATCAGCTCAAAGAGAGCCAGTGATGTGTTCAAAGATTTCTGTGACAGCTGCATACTATTAGGCTGAATGATTGAAAAAAAACTCCCATAATTGTAGTTTGGTGCAGTAAATACAGATTGGTCATTCAGTTTAACATATGATAGTAAGATAACTGAGCCTTGGACAAGGGACCTGCTGCTTAACCCTGTGCAGATGAAGCTTGAGGGGGTGGTGGAGCTCGTCCGCCCCATAACCTTAACCTGCCTTCTGCTTGGAGCAGCAGAGGAGTGCAGCTGAGCAATGCAGTGTATCTGCCGTATTGCACTGGGTTGGGGATGACAAAGAGAATAGAAGGTGAGCAGAATGTAGTTAGGAGCACCAAGACAGTCTGTGGGTACTGTAAATCCCCACAGTGTAAATGAGGTGGGCTCTCCTTGCTCACTGAGGCATCTCTTGACCAGTTGTAGAGCAGCAAGCTGCTGTTCTGTCTGAGTCATTCTCTAACTCAGGCATCTTTTGGGGATGAAGGCTTCCAGACCTCCTCCTCTAGATCAAATCGGTCCCTTCTAAGGTACCATCAGAAGTGTTGGGGAAGCTCACCGGCACCTAGTGTGCCCAGTGTGCTGCGGCACGTGTGCCCTGGATACCCTCTCATCTAGAAACCGAAAAGCGGCTTTTCTGTGACTGGAGCTGCGGTCTGATTATTAGATGCGGTACAGTCTTTGCTCACGTCTGTAGCTAGTGGAAGTCACTGGCTGTGCTCCGAAACACAGCAAGATGTCGAGGAATGAGTGCTGACGGATGGGCTGCCTTGTTCCCAGTGCTGGTGACTTCACCAGTTGACTTCAGTCCTTGTGAGGCAGCTCCACAGCTGCTTCTGGCTGATGGATCTCCTCGACCACATTTTCTTTCTCTGCTTTGGTGGGTCAGCCTTTTTTCCTGACTGAACTGCTTGCTCTGCAGGATCTAAGCGTGGTGTCTGCACTCCAGGAGACAAGGGTGCTAATGGTGGGAGGTGTCCCGTTGGTCCATCTTCCCTGTAGCAGAGCGGGGGTGATTTGATACAGGTGGCGCATCTTCCCCATCAAAAAAATCTCTCTGGGTTCATCTCAGAGAGATTTCTGTGGAGCAGAAATACCCATCTCCACGTTTTTTTAGTAAGGTTTTCTGGCAGTTTCAGCCACGTGCCTCCCGGTGAAGGCAGGGACAGCAAGGCAGCCAGAGCCTTGCGTGGCATTTTGCAGGTTGAGAAGGCGCTGCACAGCACAGTAAACCCGATATCAGCTCAGCTAATTATCTGTGTATAAGAATTCCCCTGCTTGACATTTTGCCGTTAGAGGCTCTCTGGTGAGATTTATGACTTCGGCGAAAATGAAGTACCATTTCCTTTTTCTCAGCATTACTGTGCGTGGCCTCTCTGGCTTTTCTTGTTGAACAGACTTGAGTTCGCCCAACAGGGAGCATATTTTTGAAGCTCTTTCCCATCATGATTCTGCCTTTCTCTTCTTCTGTTTGTTACAGTCAGTGAAGATAGCACACAAAACATTTTTAGGTCTTTCACCTTTCTCCTGCTTGGCGTGAGGGTGAAGATGGAGAAGCTCAGAGGCAGCTCCTGCACATGAGATGCTGCGTTGGCCATCTCTCAGCCCCACCACAGCTCGTGCAGGCTCGTGGTAGACGCGTACCTCCATCAATGGGCTTCCTATCATAGTCAATGTGCAACCATTGCATACATCATTTATATGAGCTAAAGGATAATACCTGCTCTGTGTTGCTTGCTTATGTCCTTATTTCACAGGCTGATGAAAATGGGACCACTGACTGAACTTTCTGAACTTGCATATGCATCACTGACTTCACCCTGATCTGAAATCACCTGGAAATTAGTTTGTCTGATGCTGTAAAATGTCAGGGATTTTTCCTGAGTACATAGAAAAAAAAGGGAGCAATGTTGAGCTGCTGCCATCTCTCCCAGTCGCAGTTAGACATAGTTATTTTTGTATTAGAGCTTGGAGGAAAACCGGTAGAGATGCCAGATAAACCTTCCCAAAACAAACATTTGTGTTAATACTTAAATATTGTTCATCTTTCACAGCATTTACTTATCTGTTTCCCACATGCTGAACCTTATGGAAAGTTTTTGTGGTTGACTGTGGCCCGTTCTTTCATTCTGCGTTAACTGTTTTCTTGATTTGCATTTTTAAAAAGAAATCAGCAGTAAAACTCTGACTGTAATAATTGTTCAAAGCGGGAACATCCTTTCAGCAGGGCATACATGCGTTCCTGTGGTTCACGTGTATTGGGCAGGAGTCCAAGAGCCTGAACCCAGTGAGCTGCATCATTGTGTGCTGCCTTGGGAAGTGTCCTTACCCAAGAGACCCAGCGCTGGCTAGTCCAGTATTGTCATCTGAGATGCCAGGCTCCAGAGCAGCAGTTTCATCCTCATCACTGAACCATCTTACAGTCTCCAGTTTGCATATGTATTAATCAAAATTTCCAGTCCTCAAGGAGAAATAAGCCAGATATCTGAATTTTCATCAGATCTGACACAAAGTATTAGGCTGTGACTTTGCTTTGCATTGGTTTTACTGCGTGGGGCACACTCATCTTCTGTCATTTGATAACGTTCCTTTTACACCTAACCATTCTTTCATGAGTCATACCACCAAGATAAACTATTTTATCTTGATTTTCAGTCAAGTATATTCCAATGATAAAGTCATTCAGATTTTACATGAAGTGATTTGCAAGTTCCTGTGGTGATGTTCTTGAACTACAGTCTCCCACTTCTCCTAGCCCAGCATGGTTGATGTGTCACAGAATTAACTGCAACCAGAGGACAAGAGGGGGTGGAAAATTCCCCCCATGCCTATGCCTCAGCAGCTCTTCGGGTTTTCCATTTAAGCCCAGTTAGTGCTGTTAAGTGTAGCTGGGGAAAATCCAGTTGCAGACCCTGGAGTGCTTCCCTGGTCATTGCAGGGCGGCAGCAGATGCCTTCCCCTTCAGTCAGTCAGCGACAGTTATCCTGCTGCTTCTCCTGATACTTCAGTCATGGTTTCTAGACAAACTGATTCCTGATTATCTGAAGAAATGGCCCATTCTCGTCTCCGCTGACTTTAGACACAAGTCACCCAGATAGGGACGTACTGCAGAGCCAGGCCTTGTGGTCCTGGGTGGGTGCCTCCCTGCATCTGGTTCACACCTCCCTGGTTGTGGTGGTCTTCTGTATCCCACCTCTGGACACTGGGGAAGAAGCTGCTGTGCCCTTTAGACTCCTGGTTTTGGCTGCTTCTGGCCAAATGGTGCACGTGAGCTTAAGAGAAGTGATGGACGAGTTCTTCTTTGGAAGAACCGAGCAGGTTATTAAGAAGAAATTAAATGCACTAATAGTGAAGCAGGCCATGTATCTTTTCTGACATAGGTATCAATAACATCCTGGGTCTAATTTAGAGATTTCAGGGAGAGATCCTGCACTAGACGTCAAGAGCACTGCAAATGCCTTCTCAGCCTCAGGCGATCCTTCAGGCAGTTGCAAGCTATAAATGTTCCAATGAAGCTGTTTCAACCAGAAAGAAATATTCTTCAGCTTCACCCGAAAGCACACAAAATGTAAAGAAAACACATTTGCTAACCTGTGATGGTATTGTATGTAGCAGACTGGTGTCCTTGACTTCACTGGGACTAAGTTCTGCACATTTTTTAACAAGCATCGCACTCCATCAAGAGAGGTGTTGCTTCAGAAAACACCAGCTCTGTTTGCACATCAGTGCTCACTTCTCCCTGCTCACTGGTGCGCAGCTTTCCTTACATACTTTTTCTCCAGTCCACATCTGTGAGAAGCTCACTGACTCATCTTCTCCTGTGTGTTCATTTTGCTTACCCTGATTTTATGCACCCATTGTGAACATTTTCAAACCCCACTGTGTACTTGTTGCTCGCCTCCCTCATTGCCCACCCAACTTCTCTGGTTTTCTTGAGCATGATTGCATGATTTAATATATCTGAAAATATACTTCATGTGAATTGGAGTAATACCCAGGTGTGTTCATTGTCCTTTTCTCATCATCTTTATTGGTTTGTTCACTGCAAGCTAAAGAACTTATCAGCTTTCCTCCTCTTAAACGTCAAAGCTCCTGTTATTTTGCATTAACAACAAAAGCTCTCTTTGAAACATACCCTCTGTTTAATATAAATCCAAGCTGGAAGGTGTTCTTGTGAAGTAAATACCTTTTAAGCTTCATGCTTCCTTCTGCCAGTTGTAGTGTCTGGTGCGTCTTCCTTAACATTTGCATTCTTCAGTGCTAACGTGAGCCACCATGCAGTACTGGAAGCCCTCACAAAGGGGAAAAAGGCAACCTGATTCAAAAAATGTACAGAAGTTGTTAAACAATGTAAGTTTTTTAGAAACACAATGTCTGTTTTGAAGTATTGTTATTTCTTTAGCTTTCTCTGCACCTGTGAAGGCAAATGCTTTTCAAAATGAAGATAAGGTTTCCTGGCACCCCCCATGACTTCAGGAACTGGGTCTTCAAGTTGGTATAGAACAGTGATTTTGTCGCTGCTCTGATCGTGTAACTGATTGCCTACATATGGAGGTCTGTGCTGAGAGCAGAGATCTTGATGTGAGCAAGCCTTGGAGTGGACAGAGCGTCTTCTCCTGCCTAGGATCCAGTTCCTCCCATGCTGTAAATGTGGCTGGTCAGCCTGTTAAAATGCTGAAACTCCTCTTCAGTAGATGCATTGTTGGGTCTCACTTTTGTGTAAGTTCAGTTTTCATGTATTCCTTGTAAGTTTACATCTGTAGCAACAGGTTTGCTTTTAACAATTTGCCTGTTTCAGAAAGAAAATTCTTCTATTGAATGGAGAGCATGAAGAAGCCCCTGTGTTGAGCATAGGCAGGGGAGTTGGATTTCATTCTACCCTAAGCTGACCCCTGGGCAGAGAGATTCCTTCTTTCGTGTTTTAGATCATGTGTAAAACCTGATGCTGGCTGGATCATCCTGTGTAGGGCAATAATATCTAGGGAACATGGGGTGATACACGGAGTGAGACGTTTGCAGAAGGGAATGAAATGTTTGGGATGTAGCCTCATGATTTCTACAGCAGTGAACATCAATCACACCTTCTCAGAAAAGCATGGCACTGGAAGTCTTCCCCCCCTCCTGCTTCTTTTCTTGTTTCCCAGTTCTCCACTTCTGTTTATTCTTTCCTTCTGATACGGTGTGGCAAGTGCAACTTTAGCTCCAAAAACTGACTTGTCCTTGAAAGCACAGAGCCTTCTCTGGTTTTATTCCTTTTGCTATTGAGTAAGCAACAGTTATTTTTGTTCTACCAGTGATTTATGACTGAACAGATTTGGAGTTTATATTTTTAGTTTTATAGGCAATTTAGATAATGTGTATTTGTGACCATAAATATTTGGTCCTCTTAGCAGTCTGTCAATGAATATTATGCCCCGTTGGATGAAATTACATAAACTGACTGCACACAAGCATTGTGTTCCTGGCATTGCCTCATGATTCTTTTCAAGTACCCACATAGGTAATTCTTAAATGTAGCAGTATTTAGAGCATCTGTTGGTAAATCATCTAGGAGAGTGCCATCCAGAAGAAATAACCTACTTCTCATAAGTGATCCAGTTCTCTAGAAGGCTTGAAGTAAAATGGTGTAGCATCAGTCCTCAGAAAACATCGAACATATAAGCATGCTTACAAAAAACAACAATCAAACCTCTTTAATTTGCTCTGCTCTGATTTATTTTTTGACCTTTTTGTGGAGTCAGTAGACATTTCTTGAGAAACAGAAAGTTTTTACTGAAGAGTTCATTTTGCAAATTTCTGAAAAATAGTAGTAGGATTTTTAACTTCCCCTCACCTCCCCCCTTTATCTAGCTTTATCTAGTTTGTGGTCATTCTGCAAACACAGCCCTTGCAATAATCCTGGGAAGACAGATAAATGCCACTGCTTGTACTGCTGCTGTCCCCTTCTATTCAAAAGAAAATCATATTCCTTTCCACTCCCAATCACAACTTTATTCAAGTAAATAGTAGTTAAGTATTCAGGTGTTTCTTTCCCCAGGAAAACAGTAAAGTGTTGGGCACTGGCAACTTGAAAACTCCAACTTGAAAACTCCTGTAGCTTAAAAATAATTACTTCTCCTTCCACAAGTATTTTTTCCCACCTTCCTCCCCAGCCACTTCAGAGTGTGACCACTTCATTGATAGATGGGGGATGCCTTTTCGAGTCAGCTGGGACTGACTGGTCATTGAGTGGGATCTGGGCTGTGTGGGGATGCTGGGACTTGGGTACTGGGAGGGGTGTCACCCTCTTCCAGCCCTACCTGTCCCAGAGTGTCTCATTTCCAAGGACTGAGCCTCGGTCCTCTTGCACAGCAGTGGCAGCACCATGAATTTGCTGTAGGCACACACAGCAAACTTAATGTTTTCTTCCCTCTCCAATTTTCTTTTAACAAGATTGGCGTGACAGGCAGCTTTGCTTTAGGATGGATGGAGGAATAATACACACATTGCATTGACCTGAGGGTACGGAACTATACTGATGGTGTTTCCTTTCCGAAGCTCCCCAGAATAAAGTGGAAACAAAGGAACAAATTTGGTGTTCTTGACTTAAATTCCTAGCTGAAATCGAAACAAGCTTTGACAAAAGCCAGTGTTGTTACTTAAAGTCTGCTTGACCATTTTGCTGGTTTTGTTGGAACACGTTTCTGGAGTGATGTGCAGTTTCAGAGAACTGCAGAATGGTTTGGGTTGAGCTTAAAAACTGATCTAGCTTTTAACCTGGTCACTAGACCAGGTTGCTCAAAGCCCCATCCAACCTGGCCTTGAACACTGCCAGGGATGGGGCAGCCATATCTTCTCTGGGCAGCATGTGCCAGTGTCTCACCACTCTCATCATAAAGAATTTCCTAGTGTGTGTTCATAAGGATGCACATACCTGTGGTATGATCTTGTAGAATAATTACAGAAGTGGTAGTTTTCCTGTAATTGTTCTCAGAGGCCTCATATGTCTGGGTGCTGTACGAATGCGAGGAAAACAGTCTTTGTTGCAAGGTGTCTACAGCTTAAATGTAAGAGGAGGTATATAATGGGCATAATGTAACTGTCATATCTGACATAAAGACCTTCTGTTGTTTAAAAAAAGAAAAAGCTCCCAAATAGAAGGAAATAAGAAAAGGAAATATGAGAAAAAAAAAGAAAATAAGAAAGGAAAGGGAAGGAAAGGAAAGGGAAGGAAAGGAAGAAAAGGAAACGAAAGGGAACGGAAGGGAAGGGAAAAAAAGGAAAAGAAAGGGAAAGGGAAAGGAAAAAAGAAAAATTTTGTGAAGATCCAGCACTTGAATTTTTTAATGCCTACCTTTATTTTATTTTAGGTTGCTATCAACTTGAGTTGCCGGAGCATTGCCCTACAAAGCTTTGGAGGGCCACTTCTTAATGGATTGCTGCAGCCTCTTACTTTCTCCACTGATCCTGTTCCCTGCATCGTGAGAACACTTTAGCCAGCACAGAACCTAGAAAAGTTACATGTAAGTCATGATTCAAATTCCTTTCTATTTAAAGAAAAAAGAAAAGGAAAAGGGTCTTGGGGCGCCAAGGTGGAGGCAGTAAACATCATACTTTAGAAAAATACTGTAAAAGCTGTAATTCAGCATCAAACATTAGGTGGTGAATAAATTGTTATTGAAATAGTTACTTGTTTTTTTAACCAAGATGGTGATTGTCATTTTGAAGGCTTTTCTAAGTGTTCTGCTACCATAGTAAACCGTAGCAAGAAGTACTTAAAATAGATTTCTTCACCCCACCCCCCTAAGTACACTTTGTTTTTCTCCACAACTGGGTAAGCGTGTGTACACTTACCACGGTGTGATGTGTCAAAAACGCATGTGCTCTGCTTGAGTTTGGAGGCCACCATTTGCTCAGCAGGACTGCAGGCATCCCAGTATTTTTCTCATCATATAACCCATATCCTACTTCTTTGGGGTTTCCAGAATACTTCCCCTGAAGGAGCCCTGGTGCTGCTTCTTTCAGCCTGCTGCCCCAAAAGCCCCTTTAAGCATCAGTAGTATCTTCTTTGCCACCTCCAGTGCCCCCCATGTGGAATTATCTGCTCCACTTGGCTGTAGGAGGGTCAGAAAGCTGTGCACAGGTCTGCTAGGGTCAAAGGGGATTGAGGAGGCTGCAGACTCCTTACTGTCTTCTCAGTCTTGGTTCGTAGTTCCTGGTGCGTGTCCCGTGCTTTGATTTTCCCTCCCAGGACAGGGAGCGGCTGTGGTGCTGTGCACACGTTTTGTTCCCCCATCATGGCTAAATCCTCCTCTCAAACCTCACATAGCATAAGGCTGGCCCTGAATCAGTGGGCTGTTCTAGAGGGGGGAAACAGGTTCAATCCTTTTTAACTGGTTTGGAGTTCTAACCCTCATTCTGGCATGGATCTGCAGGTGAAAGTTTTTTGGACCATTATAAGTATGGCATGGATGTGCTGTCCAGAGGGTGGGACACCTCAGAGCTGCCAAGTTTGGAAAAAGGCTTGAGCACAACCTTATTGCTTTAATTTTTAAAATAAAAGCAGTTCTAGTTGTGGTTAGCAGGTCTTCACCTCGACGATGATGGGGTAGAGCAGCTTGGCAAAAGGCCACCTGTGCCAGAGGTAATACAAAGTCATGGTTCACAGTGTGGCACTGTGAATGTTCCTGCCCTTGTTCATTCACTGCAGTAACAAATTTATACAAGGCATTTCAATAATTAATCAGCACAGGGCAGTGAAGCTGACCACAGCACTCATTGCTGGTCAGTTTTTCTTGAATGCTTACACAGTTGGTAATTTTAGAAACTGATTTGTAATGCTACTTCTAAAAAGATAGGAGTATTTTGGAATTGAAGAGCTTGTATTAGAAATACACCTTCATTTAAGTTACTTTATTTGCTTAAGTGGCACCAGAAGAATTATTTTAAACACGAAAAATCTATTGCAGAGGACAGGAGTTTTAATGCATACTGAGATTCATTTTTTAGAGGGGAAGATATTTTCTTGTGCAATTAGTATCAGGAAAAATAGTAGTGAAGGTAGTAAGCAATGGAGAAAGGGTGAGTTGTCATGGAATTTGCTGTCAAATAGGCCTTACAAGTTGTTGGTTGGATTTTGTTTTCCGAAAAAGTGAGGGTGTTGCCATTTCATTGTGAGCTTCACAATATGTGGTGCAATTATTAATCAAACCTGCAATAGCAGGAATCATCTGACTACAGGACAGTTTTGGGTCTGTTTTGAAACTTGTTTCTAGCACTTGTCTTAAGAGAAGAAAACTTGAAAATAAGAGTTGTTAACAGCTAGGCAGGCAGAAGCAACACATTGTTCATTAGTCCTACTTAGCACCATTCCCGTGAGGTTTGGAAGCCTTATTCATAAATTTTTGCAGGCTTTTCTCGTGATATTTGAAAAGCTTATCATTAGACATCTTGTAAATCCACTATTAAAAACCCTTTCAGAGGAAATAACTTTAAAAATGGAATCTTTCTTGGGTCTTGAGAAGAAACAGACTGAAACTGAACGGACATTAATAGAAAAAACCCCTCTCATTCCAAGAAGTGCATAGGAAGTTTGTCTTGGTACTTCTTGAGCTGCAAATAATCAGAAGTCTCCATTTCCAACAGTAAAATAGGTCTGAGGGTCAAATAAACTTGAAAACCAGGATATAGAAACTGTCATCAAATACATGTTTTCCTTACTTTTTTTAAACTGTAGTCTTGTGCTCAAGATAAGTCAAGCTTTTAAAAGATGGTGTGTGCTCTGTCTTCTAGGAAGCACATGTATCACCTGTTAGGTTCTTGGCCAGGGTTTTACCCATTGTGAATGCAGATCCTTGCTGGCAGAAATAGATGCGAGGGCAAGCTGACGATTGCTTACTTAATTTCTGAGTGCTTCCCACTGGCTGGCTTGTTTTGTTAACAAACTCTGCTTTGTAACAATTACCTTGCTATGGCAATTCCCATAGAAAGAAGCGAACTTTCTCTTGTTCATTAGCCCTGTCAGAAAGAGCAGTTGCACCAGGCTGACCCAGCTGTAACAACCATATTCTCCTTGCTTTTTCCAGGGTGCAGTGTGTTTCCTAAACAAGTACGCCTTCCGCCTTCCTCCTTCCATTTATTACTTAGCTTTTATAAAACTAAGGGTACTGATTAATATGATCTCCATAAAAATAATATGTATTTGATGTTTAAATTCAAAGCAAAAGGGGTCTTCCTTATTCTGACAGCAGAGATTGCAAAACCCTGTTATGGTGCATGTGCTAAGAAACATTTCTCCAGGTCCCCTGGGAATTAATCCTGGGCAGGTTAGACCATGTGTATGATAATGAGGGAGTACAGGAATTAGGGAAAAGCCATGCTCTTTGCTGAGCGACTCACAGTTTGTTATCCTGAACAGTCGCTCATGGCAAAGTATGGATGGGGCTTTGCTCAGCCACTGGGGACGTGTCTGTGGCTTGGAGCAGATGCTGGGGCAGGGCTGCTGGCATCCCAGCAGAGACGGGTGGTGATTCCTAGCAATTTCCACACCCTGCTCACATTTCTCCCTTTGTTTTACCCCTGTGTGTTTTCCTTTAAAAGCAGCAAAAATAAGATTCTATCAACAGCATTCTACATCTAATAAACTGTCCTGATTTGTGCTGCTTGTCCAGTGGTCAGAAAATTCAGCAAGGGCATTTAAGTGCTTTGTTCAGGAAAAAACAAAAAAGGGTAATCCAGACCACAGGAGCGCCTGCACACAAATTTCCTGTTTGCTAGGTATGAGCTCTTCAGAATGCTTCAGAAATTTTAGAACAGATTTCTTGAAGCCTGTCCTACAGCCATCTGTAGGCAGATGTAAATAATGTAAAATTTTATGATGCAGATTCTGGTGATTAAATGTCTGTCACCCGCCTACCACAGCCTGGGAAAAACGTATCTTAAAAATCTGCACTGAAAGGTCAGGTAACTTGGCTGAATTAAGAAGGAAATGGGATTTTTGGAGGCAAAGTTGCATCCCTTTGAACACTGACTTACCAAACACTCCTAACGCTCAGTACCAAACCCAGCTCCCAAGGGCTATGGCCATACCTGAGGACATGATGGTTTTATCCTACTGGATTTTGATGCAAGATATGGCCATGTCTGGATTTCATAATGTTTCTGGCATGTTTTCCTGCTGGAGTGCTGTTTTTATAGTGGAGAAGGCATGTTCTGACCCATTTTATGGTGCTGGCATATCGAGGCTCTGCACATCATGCACCATCTCATGCTTCTCCCACCCTGCGGAGCTTCGCGACCTCCCATGGCATCCTGTCCTGGGCATAGTGCTCACAAATGCCAACAAGCATTTTCCTACAATCCAGGGGAAATCTTCTTTGCTGCTAATTGATCTGGTTACTCATGCTGCCACCCTGCCATTGACCCCTGCCAGCCCTACATTGGTCCCTTGGCGTGATCAGGTGCTCCTGGGCACCCTCTGTACTCACAAGGCAGGCTGTACCCCAAGCGTGGGTAGCTGCCAGGCACAGCTTTTGGTAGGTGTTTGCTGCAAATCTATCTGTTGATTAAACATGGGGGTTTATTTATATATACATATGTATGTGTGTGTGTGTATAAATAAAATATATCTATATATAATAGACATATATATGTAAGTATATAATTAAAATACGTATATATGTCTTGACAGATATAATCAGTCTGGTCTGAAAAGTGCTGGTGTAGCTTCGCGCACAGCGTCTGCATGTGCACACGTGGGGTGGGTGGTGAGCTGAAGTCCCTCTCTGGATAGTTCTGACCAAGAGCCCCGTGCCGGAGGCATCCCCATCCAGGTATGCATGGTGATACTGGGCCGCGCGGCCAGGAGGAGCATCCCGCTTGTGTTTGGCTGTGTTTATCTGGTACAGCGGAGGAGGGGAGGACGGTGGTGTTTGTGGCAGTGTAGCGCACCATATGAAACAAACTGTTTTGCTGGCACTGACCACAGGTTGGTTTGTTTGCTCACCCCAGCGGTGCGCCGGCTGTGTGGGCAGGCGGTGTCATTGATCTGTTGACTCGGTGTTTCCCACGTGGCCGCCGTGTTGTGGCAAGGAGTTTTATTTTTCCCTGCGGCAGGTGACATTGCGTGTGTCAGCCCGGGGCACTGAGTCACAGCTCTCCGACCACACAGGGCCGGTGGCACTTCCCCTTACCGAGGAGGGGGGGGATGCTGGCCTGTCTCCACGGGACAGCTCACCTGCCCCTGCATGTTGCTTTGTGTTTTGTTTCTTTTTACAGAAAAGACTGAGAGATGGTGATGGAGAGATCAACTTTCTCTGTCACCCAAACCAGTGAAAAGTAAACTCCATCTCACCACATCAGTTTTGTTTTCACTGCTGGTTCAACCTATCCTCTCCCACTGGCAGAGCCCTGCACAGTCATTCAGTGCCCGGCCTGGGGATGGTGTGGTTGTTAGCTCAGTGGTGTATGACCCATATATTTTCATATTACTTAGATGCCCACATTCTGCAGCGTTCAACACATGGGTCCTATGACCTAAATCCTCGCCAGAGAAGCACACACTGATTTCAGCGGAGTATGGAGAGAGCGGCCGGCTCCGCACTGGGCTGGCCACAGGCTTTGGGAAGGCAGTGGGTCTAGCGCGTAGTTAATGAGCAAGGGCAGGTAAAAGTACGTTTTTCCAGAGCTGGCCCTTTGTCTTAGATTATTTTGCTAAATATTGTTGGCTGGCTTGTGGGATGTGTTTCCTGTTATGATTTGCAAAGAGTTGAGAAGTAAAAGTGTTGGAGTGGATGCTTTTCTGACTATAATGACTTGCGCTTTCAGAGGCAACAAGGTAATTAATAACATGATATTGCTGCCTTTCCTTTCGCCATCCCCAGACGTGGCATCAGCTATAAGCTTGTTGAGTCTGGTCTTAAGATAGACCTTTTTTCTTTATTTCTTCTTTACTCAGCTAATTGAATTAGATTTCTGCAGGTTTTTCTGAAGATAATTAGGTTCATGCTTGTGTTGCTTTTGGTAAATGGAAAGAATCGAGCACAGGACAGACGAGAGTAAACTGGCATCATAGTAGACCTGGAAGTTTTGAGGTATAAAATTAAAGAGTAATTTGCAAAGTGGCTTGAAGTAAAGTAGATTTAAACACAATGAAATCATCCTTGACAGCAATTTGTTTGAAGTTCTTCTACTGTTATGAGTGTAAAGGGATTTTTTTCAATTGCCAGTTTCTGGGTAGAGTATTCAGCATAATTTCTCACAGGTAAGTGAAGCATTAACTCCTTGTACCTCAGTAGGTTTGGGAAGAGGGGGGAGAAACTGAGAGTTAGGGAGAGACACCTCCTCCATTTCATCATTTAAAAACTGGTCAGTGGTCAGTGAACTTAGTGAAGGCCTCTACCAGGTGACTCAGAGAAGACAACTGATTAAATGAAAACAGAGCCTTGGGCTGCATGCTTTAGTGTGAGGTGTCCCTGCCCATGGCAGGGGGGTTGGAACTTGATGACCTTAAGGTCCTTTCCCACCCTAACTATT